>SNQJ01S0036592.1:151429-184299 GCA_010110895.2 Picea sitchensis
AAAAAAAATTAAGGATTTATGCCTATTTTAATTATAATTATGAAAAATAATATAACTACAAATTTATATGAATATTTTGCATCAAATATATCTTGTGAAATATATCTTGTGTTTAGAAAAGTCTTCTAAAATATTGTTTAGGAAAGAAAACAACATATTTCAAATTAGAAGAGTCTTTAATGCTATTAATTTAGATAGTAAGATATATATTATAAGCTATTAATAAAAAAAACAACATATGAATATTTAACTAAAAGTAAAAATCAAGAAATACTTATAGACATATGTGAAAGAGAACCTAAAATATTTTGAGTGAATATCATTTTTAGAAAAGTTAAATAATTGGATCATATTAATACAAACATATCACTGAAACTCATATGGGAAAAAGTTTGTATCATAATTTTTTACTTAATTAAACAAGCCAATTAAAGGGGTTTTTGATCAAAATCGGCTATGTCAATTGACTTCAATATATAAACAAGGATGATTAGAAAATGAACATGTTACTCACCTTTTTTATTAATTGCTAAATGAGTTTGGTTGAAATTTGAACAAGCTTCCCTCCTCTTCAGTAGTGGGTTTCCCCCAATCTCCAGGTAGTCTCCTAGTATAAACCCACGACATACCACGACATATTTGTGGATGTTTATATTGTGTATGGTTTATGGATGTTGGTAAAGTTAATTTTAAGTCATGAATCTTGTTACTAGGTTTCATGTAGGTGTTTAACAAAGGCTGTTGTAGTCTATACTTAACACCATTGATCTTTGAAGTAGGAAAGGTATCAATTCAAAATAATCTCCAAAATGTTTGATAGGTGGGGGATGTAGCATAATGGAAGACTAACATCACTACCATACATATTCGACGATATCAAATATTTCTGAACAATTCATATCCTTTTTAAGAAACTCTAATATTTACCATAGAAGAATACATTCATTCATTCATTATATTAACAAATTGAGTAAAAATAATGTGTACATCATCCATGTAAGTTATAAACCATAATATAGGAAAACATGAGGTGAGTTTTCATTACATTCTAAAACATGGAGTAAAATAATGGTATTAATATTTTGCGGACTGGTTGTCTCTTCTATTCTCTAATGATTTATCCAAGAAATGATTAACATTTGTATCTCACCCTCTTTTAAGTCACAACTAACTTTTACTGAAATTTGAAGCAATGATAGGAAGCTTCTTATCTTTCATGTTAGTTATCTTGATCTTGTAAATTAGGTACATAATCACAACTTTCATACTCTCAATGGTCCATAGAAGACCAAATTCTATGAGGAAGATTGGATAGGGTGTATTGTTTTTAATTTTAGGATTACATATAATACAAAATGCTTCTGGATTTGCTCGATTTTCCTCCAATATTATGTAGAGATGTTATAGATCCAAACTCCACATGCATTGAAGATAAATAGAGTAACAAGTGTTCTAAAGAGCAATTTATCTTTTCCAAGATCTAGAAATTATTTATATATAATGGTTCTCAAGACCAAAATAGACTTTCCATCCTCCATTAATCATTTTCTGAATGTTGTCGTTCCAGCTAAGATTGTGATGAAGGTAAACTCCAAGATACTTGTATGAATTAACTTCCCTTATCTTTTACACAAAATTAATGTCAGTGATATTCTTGGATTTGATTATCATAACCTTTGTCCTATCATTATTTACTAGCATACTAGTGTTAGATTGCTTTTTTTTGTTTTTAGAATTATGAGTTTCTTATCAAGGTTAGAGGGGCACCTTTGTTGAAGTATAATATCATCAACATAAAGGAAGGATGATGACTATTATAGCTAAAGTAATACTAGTGTAGCCTAATTATTCCAAGCATGCCTTTAATTTGTCAATATAAATTTCAAAAAAGATAGGGGATAGGGAACAACCTTGTCTTTAATGATTTTGTTTCAGTTTTTAAAGAATTGATATTTGGAAAGTATTTTCCCCAGTTGTCTGACCATGTGACCAACTTCCTGGATAGGAAGGGAAGTGTAGAAGAAATGGAGAACTATAATGTTATAAGGATTTTTGGGTATAAACAATATCCTTTCTTCCTTCCATGTCACATATCTAGTACAATGTTTTTTTTTTGGAATAGAAAGGTAATACATCTACTAGTTGCATTTTTTCCATGAAAAAAGAAAAATTCAATTCATCTCTCTGCCTTGGAAAGTCGTGGATTTCATGGTTAGGAATAGAATAAGATTGACGGTTTTGTAGGCAACTTCAATAGTTCTTTCACTTACACTATCATGAATGAACTCGGTGCCAGTACTAATGATTCGTATAAGCAGAAATGAAAAGGCCTGGGTGAAAAAGGTACCCAATCCTCGACTGCCACACCCAAGACCACAACATCTCGAATTAGTACTTCAAAAACCTACCCAAGTAACAAAGTCACACACAGTTCTTCTGGTGGAGGAGGAGATAAGAACCCTCCCTACAAAAATATTTAAAGTTCTCACAAACTTCCCGCGAGAAAAAAATGGAAAACAATAGTCCAAGAACATGAGGGACAGAGGGGAGAAATTGATATCCATGATATCTCCCTCGAAGATATGGAACTAGAAATTGACATTGACAAAATGTTCTCCAACAACGACCAACTAGAGAGAATTACTTCGCACAATCCTGGGATGGAAATAATTGGCATCGATACATTGGATGAAGAAGAGTCTTTTTCATTTCAGAGCGTTGTTTTTTACAGTGAATCCAAAAAATTGGATATTGAAAAGAGAGATGTAAAGAATAAGAAAGGGAAATTGTGTTCAGAGATCAGCCTATGCAACATGTGCCCTTCCTAGATCTCCCAGATACACCGAGCAACTGGAGACACTCTAGACAACTCTATTAGTGGCCTGGAAACAAAAAACAACATGTTAAAGGAGCGAATCAAAGAATTGGAGGCAACTCTAATGCCTCTTCCACCATTTACTACTCCTTTGGCAATGATTGGGCCCACCACACCTATGGAAAAGTTAAAAGGATTAGCAAGCCTTCTCACATCGACCCAAGGCTATGTAGAAAATAATATAAACAGAAGAATGGAATTAATAACAAAATCTTAGGAAATGTCAAAGAATATGGTATCTTTTGGAACAAGAGCTCATGTTTTTCATGAGTATCTGCAAGAAGATCTCAAGAACGAGCAAGGTTTCTACCTCGATGCAGTTTTACCATTTGGTGTTAAAGTTACTGGTATGATGGATTTCAGAAGAAGACAGGAGGACCTCCCTTCGCCAGATCGAATAGACCAGCTAAAGGCATGATGGAAAGAAAAGGTAAAGAACTTGAATGGTATCATTCAAGCATGTAGTCAGGCCATTTCTAGAAGACACAAACTATTCAAGAAGCTAACTAAGATGGATCTAACTGCTAGCACCAATGAAGTCCAGGACCCAAAATTGATATTCAACTCGTTGTTTTTAACCAAGAAAGCATTTGATGATCAAGTTCATATCTATAAAAGACTGTCATTTGAAACTTTTTATGGAATTCTTGAATATGGTGAAGATGACGTGAAAAACTGGCTAGTCGGTTATTTGATTAAAAACCAAGATATTCAAGAAGCATTGCACAACCTCTCTATTGATGTAAAGGACTTGGAAAGTGAATTCTTCAATATAAAAATCCGACATGAAATCAATGTGGTGCCCATGAGGAGCTACATCGAAGAATGGCTCAAAAAGGTTGTCAACCAGATTACCAATGAATTTCAAAGCCGAAGAAATCCATAAAAGGACATCAACGAGAAAATGAAAAGGCATGGGACACCATCATAGTAATTTGATATTAATCGCATTAGTTTGTCTTCATGCAGTTACTCTAGCAAAGCTTTAACTGAGGACTGACAATTTTCTCTTTCTTCTTGCCAGGTCTTGCTATTTTCCATCGTCGACTTTCTTCTTTCTACAATCTTCATTCCTATACATATTTTCTTTGTAGTCCATGACAATCCCAATCCCAGTCATTCTGACAAACACATTTTTATTTCACATAATATGTATTGAACTATATATTTTCTTACAAATTCCAAGACATCTGTTTTTGGGAAATATTCTCAAATGTATTTTGTGACCCAGTTTATCTTAATATAAATATTTGAGGTTGTTCTATGGTGATATTCAATGTTTGGTGTTGTTATTTCAAATTTGTATTTCTTCTTAAAATTAACTCATTTCCCTCTACATGTTCTTGTTTTATACTATGCATATATTGTAGCTTCCTATATTTCAGAATATGCTTCCATATACAAAATGTTAAGTCATATATTTTTTTCTCTATTTCTTATGGGTTTGACCAAAATTTGCGAGCCCAAAACACCCTTCAAATTTGAACATGGTTTACATTTGGACCACAAATAATTTATTAAGATACATTAATATGATACATTTTAAATAAATATAAACAAAATCCCTTTAAACTTGAACCTGATTTTCTCGATCTCCTGGATTGACCGTGGGTAGACCAATTAGCAGACTTCCATATCCTTATCTCCATATATATCTTCACATCATGAGCCCGACCAACCACTGTCCCTTTTATCTCACTGCGGCGTCCCAACTTAGCGCTATCGAATTCTTATGCCTCGTGTTCCGTCATATACATCTTGCACCCAACACTTTCGTGATATGCATTTTGTACCCAACAATTCTGTGATACACATTGTGCACCCAACACTTCTGTCATTTAAAATTCGACCTCGGACTACTGGAGCTCGCAAGCTTCACTATACACGGGTTCACAAAACTTTTAAAACATTCTCGCCCTCCTCAATGCAAATTCATTATGCTTTTACTAGCGACAACTCAACACACAGGTTCACTTATTGGCATTAATAAGCAAAAAACGTATTCAACAGTGATTTGCGGGAGTCCGACCAACCCCCGGGTTGGCGCTATTATAAATCTTGCACCCAAAACTTTCGCCATCTACAGTTCTGCCATATACATCTTGCACCCAAAACTTGATTGGCCTACAATTCCTCCACAACTACAAACATGGTTTACATTTGGACCACAAATAATCTATTAAGATACATTAATGTGAGTACATTTTAAATAAATATAAAAAAATTCTCTTTAAACTTGAACTTGACTTTCTCGAGCTCCTGGATTGGTTGTGAGCTCCCGGGTTAGCTCATCTCCATCTATATCATCACATCATCATCCCAATCAACCATCTTCCCTTTCAACACTTAGCCAATTATCTCATCGTCGGGTATCGACTTAGTGCTATCGAATTCTTATGCCCCTTGTTATGTGATATACATCTTGCAGACAACACTTTCATGATATACATTTTTCTTCCAACACTTCTTTGATTTACATTTCGACCCCAGACTCCTGGAAGTCATTGTTCAAAAAAGTTTCAAACCATTTATCATTCTCTTCAATATCCACCACATTCCCGCCCTTCTCAATGCACATTCATTATGCTTTTACTAGCGACAACTCAGCACACATGTTCGCTATTCAACCAGGATTTACGGTAGTCTGACCACCTGCTGTTGATTTTCATACCTAGCCAATTCTATGGTCGTCAGTTCCCGGGTTGGTGCAACTGAACTCTCATTCCCTGTGTTCTGTGATATACATCTTGCACCCTAAACTTCCATGATCTACAATTCCATACATAGCCAAGTTTATGGCGGAAACCTTCACTATACCCGGTTTCAAAAAAAATTCAACCATTTATCATTCTCTTCAACTCCCACCACATTCCCATCCTTCATAATGCACATTCACTATGATTTTACTAGCAAAAACTCAACACACAGGTTCGTTTATTGGAATTAATAAGAAAAAACGCATTCAACAACGATTTACGGGAGTCTGACTGACCCAGGGGTTGGCGCTATTATAAATTTGCACCCAAAACTTCCGTCATCTACAATTTCGTGATATACATCTTGCACCCAAAACATTCATCATCTACAATTCCATGATATACATATTGCACCCAAAAATTCCATGGTCTACAGTTTGTCCACAAATTAGAACATGGTTTACATTTTGACCAAAAATAATCTATTAAGATACATTAATATAAATACATTTTAAATAAATATAGACAAAATCTCTTTAAAATTGAACTTGACTTTCTCGAATTCCTGAATTGGTCACAGGTTCCCGGGTTAGCCGACTACCAAATTCTCATCTCCATGTATATCATCACATCATGAGCTCGACCGACCATGGTCCCTTTCAACACTTAGCCAATTATCTCATCACGGGGTCGCAACTTAGTGCTATTGAACTCTTATGCCCCCTGTTTCGTGATATACATATTGCACACAACACTTCTGTGATATACATTTTGCACCCAACACTTCCGCCATTTACAATTCAACCCCGCTCCTGGAACTCACAAGCTTCGCTATACCCGGGTTCACAAAAGTTTCAAACCATTTATCACTCTCTTCAATCCCCACCACATTCCCACCCTTCACAATGCACATTCGTTATGTTTTTACTAGCGACAACTCAGCACACATGTTTGTTCATTGGCATTAATAAGAAAAAATGGGATTCAAGTTTCTTTTCATACCTAGCCAATTCTATGGCCGTTGGTTCTTGGGTTGGTGCAACCGAACTTTCATTCCCCGTGTTCCATGATATACATCTTGCACCCTAAACTTCCCTGATCTACAATTTCATACTTAGCCAACTTTATGGCCACAACCTTCACTATACCTGGGTTCACAAAAATTTCAAACTATTTATCACTCTCTTCAACCCCTGCCACATTCCCATCCTTCCCAATGCACATTCATTATGCTTTTACTAGCAACAACTCAGCACACAGATTTGTTTATTGGCATTAATAAGCAAGACAGCCAAAACTTCCGCCATCTACAATTCTGTGATGTACATCTTGCACCGAAAAATTTCATGCTCCATAATTCGTCCAGCTCGCAAGCTTCACTCTACTCGGCTTCAAAAATATTTCAAAGCATTTATCACTGCCTTCCATCCCCGCTACCTTTGCTCCCTTCCCAATGCACATTGATTATGATTTTACTAGTGACAACTCAACACACATGTTCGAAAAAAACTGGAACTGTTTTTCTTAGTCACAACTCACCACACAAGTTCGAAAGGATTGGCAATGCACATTAATTATTAAATTATTATTCAATATAATTCAATACACCTTTTAATATTTACAATTTTATCTATCATTTCATTTCTAAAAAACAATTGAACATAACTTTTTAATATTTTTTAAACATCTATTCTAATTACCGTTTACTTACCATACTGTTAATTTATGTTTTTTTAACAATATTCCTCGACTCTCTCCATTTTCCAAAAATCATCACCATGAATAATTATAAGCTACTTGACAGGGACTACGTTGCCACGCAACATTTATTAATAGATTAGGACTTTATCTCAATTCATACTTTGACTTTATATATTTTCAATGGAGATAATGTTTGAATTATAAGAATAAAATTATTATTTAAAACAAATAAATATATTTTAGTGTTAACATTATAAAAAAATTATTATTTAAAATAAACAAAAGTAGTTTAATATTAATATGATTTGTTAAAGAATCACAACGAAACTATTTTACATAATCATTTACGAAAAACAATCATATTATTAATGGGTAATGTTTGAATTATAATGGTAAAAAACAAAGTCTAAACACTACTCACAAAAATAAATATGTTTTAATGTTTATATGTGTTATTAATAGGTTAGGACTTTGTTTCATACTTTGAATTTATATATTTTCAACGGAGGTAATTTTTGAATTATAAAAATAAAATTATTATTTAAAACAAATAAAGATATTTTAGTGTTAATATTATAAAAATAAATAAAAGTATCTTAATTTTGATATGATTGGTTAAAACATGACAAATATATATATATATATATATATATATATATATATTAAAATTATAAACAATTGAGTAGAAGTCTGTCATTAGAAGTATAAACAATTGAGTGAGGGTCTGTCAAAAAGGAAACTAAAACTCTCACTGATCAAAGCTAGATGTGCATAAATCAAAATAGTCTACAACCCATAAAGATTAACAGACTAATCAGAGTCAAGTCTGGATAAAAAATATGCCTATCTAGTTCTTAACCATCTAAAGTCGCGGCTAATTCAAGATAAATCCAACCTATTACTAAGATACCTGAACAAGAATCAAACCCTAGATTTTTTTGGAGTCTTGACATGACCTTCTAGCTCTTCGACTTTACCAACAGCCTCGCTTGGATTCTCCTCATCCTCGATCAGGATGGGGCACTCGTGCGAACCAGGCGGACTTGTGTCCTTGGATATGCTTAAATATTTGTCATGGTTCTGATCGTCCTACCTAACCTGGAATTTGATGCCAAATTGACAGCGACAGAAGATGTCAAATTTCCCTTTCAACATCTTAATCAACTAGAGGGTGGTGTCATTATCTTTTTTTACATTCTTAACAATTTGAGAAATCGTATCCTTCACAATCTAGTAGGTCTTTTCTAGCTTGAAGTACTTTGTTTCTCTGGTCCTAGAGTACTGTTGGTCCTCAACGCAGGCCTTAACTTCTTGAACAATGTCTGCTTCAAAGGTATTGCATCATTGACAAAGAACCACTTCCTCGATCTTTGCTGCAGTTTGCTTCTCCTCCTCATAACAAAGGTACTTGAATCTCGACCCAACCATCCAAGCAAACGTACTTGAATATTGACCCAACCATCCTCGCCATTGCATCCTTAATACGATTGACCGGGCTTTGGGAAGAGGAAGCCTCATTTTGTTTACCCTTATGTATATTCCCCTACGTTCATTTCCTGGCCATTCTATGTCTCTTTCCCGGTTTAAACAGACCAAACCCAATAACTCCTTTTGTGTTGTTTTCCTTACTCTGAAATTGCCAGCAGAGACATGACCCTACGCCCTTCCTCGCTTGTCTTTGATAGGGAAATAAGATGTACCATTGAGCCTGAATGAGAGCATGACCTCGAAGGTATCCCCCCTTTAACCTTGTTGGGGGAACAATCCATAGGAGAACCTTATGAGGCTTCCAATTCCACATACAGTCCCAAATTCCCTGAATTTTCAACTCACTCATCTAATGAAGATGATCCACCACACTCAATTTTTCCAAAGTTGGATCATATTTGTGTTTGTTACAATCGCAAAACTTCCACACTTCTTCCCATAACCAACCTTCATTGTGCATACCTTGTTCTCACAATCATTATGTACTTGTATCCTCTAATAATTATCATTATGTTTCATATGATGTCTGTTATCACCCATTATTGTCATGGACAAGAGGATATCCAAGTCTGTTGTTTGCACGAGAAGCGCATCACGTGGATCCATGTAGGGCATATTGACGGTTATCAGGAAACGAGGGGCCATAGAGTTGCCCAGTGTTTAACGCCAGGGCTTTCCCCAGCTGGTCAAAGTCACGATTGAACATGAGTCATCTGATCCAGTGGGGATAAGTGGCAGTTGATTGCGCGATCCTGGGAGTTGGCATTTCGGGGATCGTAAGTTGGGAGGACAGGGTTCTCCCTTGGGTTTCAAAGCCCTGAAATGCTAAATGCTAAGCGCCTTTGGAGTTGGGCCCACGGTCCTATCACCAGGTCACGTCAAGTGGGCCCAGGAGTGGAGATAATTCCCTTTTTCTGTCAAAGTCATCTCAACCATCCATCTGAAGGAGGTGTGGTGCACATCCGTGCTTTCGCATATTGGTCACTGGGAAAGCAGGGGAGAGATGCATCACGTATCCCTGATGCACGTAGTCCCGAAAGAATTTGGATTGTTGGATTGAGGAGCGATCTCAGCCGTCTGATCCAGCGGGGACACAGGGCACTAGATCTAAGCCGCATATGGGGTCTTTCGAGATAGTCTAAGGGAAAGCACCGAAGTACTCTGAACCTTCCATCCAAGTGATGCATGGTGCGCGATTAAACACCATCGCGATTTCAGCTATCGGGACTTTGAAGGGCAAGGGGTCGCTCCTCCCCATTGCATTGGGAATCATCGATGTGCGAAATTACAAAAGATCCTTTTGAGGATAGGTGCAGGGTCATAGCCCGTGGTCTCTTGGGGCGATAGGAAGAGTTGTGCAAAGGTTCAAAATCCTGGGTTTAGCTCCAGAAGGGGTCGACGCGTTCTCCAGGCACCAAATCAACTCGACCTCGATCCTTATCCCTGCAAGAAATAAATGAAAGAAGGAGGAGGTGGTTGAAACCTTGCCTCACCCCATAAATGAAATACATAGAGGACCTAGCTATAGAGGCAGGCTGTCAGTCTGAAATTTTCACGAGGACGGATTTTCCTGCAAGAGACATGATGAGTTAAGGTGGCATTTGATGAAGAAGTTCTGACTGGGTTGACTGAGGAGACACCACACCTTGGAGGTTTTAGCACACCTCTGATGGGTGAACGTTTTTGAGTATATATACTCAATTTTTATATTTTTGTAGTGGTCGATGGTAGAGCATAGCTTCCGTATTGTAAAGTTTAAATGAACACTCTGGCTTCTGGTAATGCATGGTCCCTTGACACTTCTTGTTTAATGACAAACAACTTTCCTACTTGCTCTTATTTTCCTCTAATACTAAAATACTTCATGATTGAGTGATTCACATGAATCATTGTGACTGTGTTATGATAAAAAAATTATGATAACATTGTCATAATTTCTTTTAGTGTTCTTGTAATTTGAATACAAGAAGTTCTTGTGTTTATTTTTTTCCTCTTTGGGATGTTGGAAGCCTGATGCCTACAACATACCTTTGCATTTTCTCACCGAAGTCTTCCTTATAATCACCCTTATTACAACTTACTGTCTGAAGTTAAATTAAGACCTCACCTGCTTGTGCACGTCAGTCCAATTTTCTGAGTTAAAATGATATTTTCTTGAGACTGTGCCCATTTGACCCTTTCAAATAACCCATGACATAAAACACTGATGGGTATCGAGCTTACTCTTGTTTCAATCTAGGAGTGACTTCGGGTGCTAACATTTCTGGCACCATTTTCAGGGACGAAGTTGAAAAGTTTCCCTGGGATTGAACAACATTGAGCCTCTGATTCTGAAGGTGCATCAGGCATCAGAGCCCTTGAAGATTGCAACTGTGCAACTGGCGACTCCACTGTGGCGACTCCAATGTTTCCACTTCATCGTTTTAGATGTGGCTACTTTATCACACTTGAAAGATGACCCAGAGGAGCTTTCTCGAGAAGGTTTTCAGTAGCTTCTTTCTCAGCCTGAGAAGTTCCCTGGGAGAACAACAACGATCAGAGATGGTCTTTGATGGTGAACAAATACCAGACACATTCAAAGCTGTGCATAATTCACCTGGTGACTCCATGATTGAGGGATCAATTGGCGACTTCACTGGTTTGATATGGAAAAGATCCTGGCTCGAAGGTTTTCTCCCTTCAATTTTTCGGCTATTCCTGGTTTTCCCAATGTTGTCCCTACTCCAAATGAATGGGGCGATTATTTGCCCATATTTAGAGAGCATAAAGAGGAAAACCCTGCCCAACATCTCCATGAGTTTCATGAACTCATGCATCAGTGGGGAATACATAATGAATATGTATTATTGAAAATGTTCATGTTCTCGTTGGCAGGAGATGCTCGTGAGTGGTATTTCTCCTTACCCCTTGCCAACATCTCCTCCTTGGCAGAATTTCATGCAACTTTTAATAGGTGTTGTCAAAAATTTTATTCCTCTGATTTTATCTATCATAACTGTTGTGAGGAATGTGAGGACAGTGAGCAAGACATGGTTGTGTCTTATGGAGGCTACAATGATGAGGAAATATATATGGATGAGGACCCTATGGGGGAAGATGATGCTCTAAGTGACCTGATGGAGATGGTAAAATCTCTCTCTTCCCAACTAGAAAGGTTGGAAGCTGAACGATGTGCAGAGGATTTTCTATCCCTTGAAGCAGATGTTCTTGGGAGCCCTACTGAATATGATAATGGAGATTTCATAGCAGTAGAGGCATTAGTTTCTGCCCCTAATGAGCCTGTTGTCTCAGATGTAAGGGAAGAAGCCATTGTGGAAAATGATTGTTCTCTTTTTCTTCACGAAATTTCCCATGATGTATTTACATTTGGGATTGAAAATAAGGATCAGGAGATCCTTCCATTTTTCAAGATGGAGGAGTTTTGTGCTCACCCATGTAGAATTCCTGCAGAAACCCTGATAGATCTAGAATTCTAGTTAAATTGAACACATACAATTTGCTAATATTCAAGAGATGAGAGAAAGTTTTTGCTCCATAAATCGGAGAATTATATTAATAAGAAATGAATATACATGAGAAACCAACCTCAAAGAGAAGAGAGGAGGTGAATATATAGAATTTCCAACATAGAAATTCTAGTCAAAAAAGCTAGAAAAAGCTAAAATAGGTGTCATAGGCTAAGGGAGACCACATAGTTTGAACTAGAACATTAAAGAAACATGTCACACACTCATTAATGCCTACAAGATTCAAGTGGTGCGCATTAGCTCACTTAAGCTCACTTAACTGACAAGAGAAGCAGTTCCAACTCACTTAACTGACCCGAAATAGTAGTTACTAATAATAGTAAAGGAAAAAATCATTAATTAAGGAATAAATCTCTCACTCAAAGAGGAGGTGTGTATTCCCCAATAATGGATGAGTTTTTTCATGGGGTAGTTGGAATAAATCAAGAATAAATCAAGAAAATCAAGAACCGGGAGTTGAGTCTTGATCTAAAAATAGCAGTTTTCCCTAAAATGTAGGGATGAGGTGCCCTTCTTCTCTATGTGGCCAAATTAGGTGAAATAAAGTGTGATGGAAAGTATTAACCAAGATCTAGGAGTCTAAGCTAGGTATAAACTAATGTAAGTTAGGGTTATGCTCCAACAACCCAGATTTGATGATTATTCTGATGAAGAGCAGCAGTGGCCCACATCGTAGTTTGCTGACCTGGGGAGCAGTCAGCCTGTATATGACAGCTACAAATCAGATTATGAGCTGAATATGAAGGACTTCCAAGAGTAGACTGCAAAGCCTTATCCTTTGTTCGCTAATGGAAGATATTACGAAGAAATCATCTATCTTGGGCCTACAGAAGACACTGAGCAGCAAGAGGAAGAGCAAAGTTTTCCCACGGGTCCTGTTTATGATGATTATGATTCTGACCTTTGGAAGAGTCAAGAAGAAGAACCAGAAGAGAAACAATAGGAGAATCTTATCTCATGTTCAAAACTTTTTAATGAGCAGCCACCACCTGAGATAAGTCATCCTACACCGGCCTCTCACCCCCCTGGGCCTACCAGAGATATTCAGCCACGCGTGAGTAGCTGTGTAGCAGAGGAGGTCGTTGTCACCAATCTTCTAGAGTTTTCCACTGGTCCTATGAGTCTGTGAAGGAATACATGGAGTTGTATTTCTTTCACAACTTGGAGTCACCCTATTTCATCTCAACTTTAGGCTGTGAGGAGGAGTTGAAGAGTGTAACCGTTCCGCTTTCACAGTTACACCATCTACTAGTGATCATTGACAGAATGAAGCAACTTCCATTCAAGAATTTACTTGATTGGCTATGGTGGAATTTTTCTTTCACTTAGCCCCATGTAAAAAGTTTATTAGTTTAGGATTGTACATAAATAAGCTCCTTTGAGCATGTATGTTTATTTTGTTTTTCTTTTACTTTTCGGCCTGTATTTTCAACAGGGTGTTTTGAGCTTGACTCCATAGCCCAATAGAAGGCACTGAAGCTACAGAATGAGTTCTTAGAGCATCGCGGGAATGAATCTATCCCCCGTGGAGCCAAATGTTATCACCCATTCTTTTCACGGACAAGAGGATATCCAAGACCGTTGTTTGCACAAGAAGTGCCCAAGCGCAGCACGCAAAAAAGTCCATTTTTGGATTAAAATCAAGCGAGTGGGAAAAGAGAAAGTTTTCAATGGCGAGGATCCACGCAGGGCATATCGATGGCTATCAGGAAATGAGGGGACATAGAGTTTCCCAGTGTTTAATGCTAGGGTTTGCCCCAGTTTTTCAAAGTCACAATTGAACATGAGTCGTCCGATCCAGTGGGGACAGGTGGTGACTGAATGCACGTTCCTGGGAGTCAGCATTTCAGGGATCGCAAGTTGGGAGGACAGGGTTCTCCCTTGGGTTTCAAATCCCTGAAATGAGAAATGTTAAGAACCTTTGGAGTTGGGCCCACGGTCCTAGTGCCAGGTCACGTTAAGTGGGCCCAGAGGTGGAGACAGTGCCCTTTTGCCATCAAAGTCATCTCAGCCATCCATCTGAAGGATGCGTGGTGCACATCCATGCTTTTGCAGATTGGTCACCAGGAGAGATGCAACACGTATCCCCAGTGCACGTAGTCCCGAAAGAATATGGACCGTTGGATCGAGGAGCGATCTCAGCCGTCCGATCCAACAGGGACACAGGGCGCCAGATCTAAGCCGCGGATGGGGCCTTTTGGGATAGTCTAAGTGAAAGTGTCGAAGTGCTCTGAACCGTCCATCCAAGGGACACACGGCGTGCGATTAAACACCATCGTGGTTTCGGATACTGGGACTTTGAAGGGAAAGGGATTGCTCCTCCCCATTGCATTGGGAATTAACGATGTGTGAAATGATAAAAGCGCCTTTTGAAGATAGGCACAGGGTCTTAGCTCATGGTCTCTTGGGGCGACAGGAAGAACTGCGCAAAGGTTCAAAATGTCGGGTTTAGCTGCAGAAGGGGTCGCCGCATTCTCCAGGCACCAAATCAACTCGTCCTCGATCCTGATCCATGCAAGAAATAAATGAAAGCAGGAAGAGGTGGTTGAAACCTCGCCTCACCACATAAATGAAAGACATAGAGGACTTGGTTGTAGAGGTGGTCTGTTAGTTCGAAATTTTCATGAGGACGGATTTTCCTGCAAGATCCATGTTGAGTTAAGGTGGTGTCTGACGAAGAAGTTTCAGTTGGGTTTGACTGAAGAGACGCCATGCCCTGGAGGTTCGAGCACGCCTCTGCTGAGTGAACTTTTCTGAGTATATATACTCAGTTTTTATATTTTTGTAGTTGTCGATGGTAAATCATAGCTCTCGTATTGTAAATTTTTAATGAACACTCTAGTTTCTAGTAATGCATGGTTCCTTGAGACTTCTTGTTTAATGACAGTCAACTTTCCTACTCATTCTTATTTCCCTCTAATACTGAAAGAGTTCATGATTGACTGATTCACGTGATCCATTGTGACTGTGTTATGATAAATGTTTTATGATAACGCTATCATAATTTCTTTTAGTGTTCTTGTAATTTGAATACAAGAAGTTCTTGTGTTTAAGTTTTTCCTCTTTGGGTGGTTGGAAGCCTGATCCCTGCAACAGACCTTTTCATTTGCTCACCGAAGTCTTCCTTATACTCACCCTTATTACAACTTACTGTCTGAATTTAAATTAAGACCTCACCTACTCATGCACGTCAGTCCAGTTTTCTGAGTTAAAACGATATTTGCTTGAGACTACGCCCATTTGACCCTATCAAATAACCCGTGACATAAAAAACTGATGGGTATCAGGCTTACTCCTGTTGCAATCCAGGAGTCACTTCCGGTGCTAACAACGTCGAGACTTCACCATGAACTCTTTTGATAGGACCTTTCCCAATCGATGACAGTATGTACTAGCCATGCAACAAATTTTTTAGGTTGGCATCATTGACACAACTATCCACAGTCCCACCATAATTACTCTTATGAGTCAACGGATTAGACCCATGTCATTTTGAGCCACTCACCCACTCTTCCAGAGCTCTAAGTGTCTGTGTCGTCTTGTCAAGGGCATGTTCTTGACTTCTGGCACCCCATCCAGGAATGAAACATAAATATATTATTATTGAGTAATGTTTGGATTATAATGGTAAAATTATCATTTAAAACATAGTTATGATGGGTTAAAAAATAATAATTAAATATTTTACTTAATTATTTTAAAAATGTAAAAATATTGTCTTATTATTTAAGTTTAAGTTTTCCTCTTTTATGAATTCATTTAATATAAGTAAATGCTTAATGATGAAAAGATATATTTAAATACGTTTAAAAATAGAAAAAACCACACCATATTAACCAGAAAAGTACATGTTTATTTTGGAATAAATTGTATCTTCCATTTTTAAGTAAATAACATTTTCTTCCATTTTTAAGTAAATAAAATCATATTGAATATGATGATGATGATGATTGCCCAGTAAGACCGAATCGATCTATTAGACCTTAAGAGGGTAAGGGATTACTTGGAATTCTTTAGAATTTTGTTTTTGGGCTCGAAAAACATTAAGAGAAGCTTTCCAAGATCACCATAGTTTTTTTGAGTTAAAAGGTTGGGAAGGTTGGTAGTGTGGCAAATATTTTTAAATTGAGATCTAATCTGGGTCTAAAAGAAAGTTCTTTTCATCTTCAACCTTCATAATGTAAAAAAGGTGGCACATTCTTTCATCCTAGGGAATTTTAGGAATTGACCAATGCCCAGTTTCACTATGGAGCTCGTGATAATTTTTTCTTATCTTAGAAATTCTTGTTTGTTTCTTTACACTTGTCAAAATAGAGAGATAATTTTGATCTGCTAGATTAGGGTTGATTACATCCTTATAATACCTTAATTTTATTTTTTCCTCTAACTCTTTATCACACCACATTTTCTCCTTAAATTTTGGTTTGATGATATTTTCAACAGTGTCCTTATTTTTCAAAATAGTTTCTTCCATGATTCCCAAATAGTTTAGTGAATATTGGGCATATTTATGTCATCCTTGCTTGATTCGATGGTGGTTACGATTGGATTTTGAAGCAATTTTAAGAAGCCTCTTGTCTTCCATGTTGTTTAACTTGTTCTTATACATTAGGTATCTAGTCATATCCGAGCTCTCAATGGGGGAGAGGCTGTCCTCTAAGAGGAGGATGGGATAGCACATATTTCCTTTAATTTTGAGATTATAGGTTATGAAATTATTTTGTATTTGCTCTATCTTTCTCCAAGATTCATGAGAGATACTACGTCCTCAGACTTCAGATCCATAAAGAATGACATGCGTAACAAGAGTCTCAAACAGGAGTTTCTTCTTACCCCAAATCCAAAGATCTATTGATTTACAATTGTTTTCAAGCCCATAATAAGCATTCCATACCCCAATAATATTTTTCTCAATGCTATAATTTCAATTGAGCTTGTGGCATGATTAATTAAAATATGACAACAAAACCATTTTACATAATCATTTACGAAACATAAAAATATTATTAAATTGGGTAATGCTTAAATTATAATGGTAAAATTACTCCGAACATAAAAATATTGTTATTGGGTAATGTTTGAATTATAATGGTAAAATTACTATTGAAAACAAATAAATATGTTTTAATGTTTATATGTGTTATATTGATAGGTTAGGACTTTCCTTGAGTTCATATTTTGAATTTACATATTTTCGATGGACGTTTGAATTATAAGAATACAATTCTAAAAATATAATATCTTAGTGTTAATATTATAAAAATAAAATTATTAATTAAAATAAATAAAAATATTTTAGTATTAATATGATTGGTTAAAACATGATAAAAAAATGTTTCCATAATCATATATCTATAGACAGAGAGTGTAGAAGTAAAAACAATTCAACGAGGGTTCGCCAAAAAGGAAATCAGAACCCTCACCAATCAAAGCTAGATGTTCAGAGATCAAAAAAGTGTACAATCCCTAAAGATTAAAAGATTAACCAGAGTCAAGTCTGGCTCAAAATGAAGCCTATCTAGTTTTTAACCATCTAAAACTGAGGCTAATTCAAGATAAACCCAACCTATTACTAACATGTTGAACAAAAAGATAACAAAGAACCCAGAGAATCAAGCCTTGTATTTTTCTGTAGTCTCGAGATGACCTTCCAAGTTTTTGACTTCACCAACAACATTGCTTGGATTCTCCTCATCCTCAATCTGGATGGGGCACTCGTACAAACAAGACAGACTCGAGTCCTTGGATATGCATAAATATTTGTCACGGTTCTTATCCTTCCTCTTGACCTGGAATTTGATTCCAAATTGAGAGTGACAGAAGAGTTCGAATTTCCCTTTCAACATCTTAACTTCTTGGAGGGTGGTAGCTTGAAAAACCATAGTCTTCACAATCCAGTAGGTCTCTGCTAGCTTGAATTACTTTGTTTCCCTGGTCCTAGAGTATTGTGGGTCCTCAACCCAGGCCTTAACTTCTTGAACAATTTCTGCTTCGGAGGTATTGCATCATTGACAGTGAACCGCTTCCTCGATCTTTGTTGCAATTTTTTTCTCCTCCTCAGAACAAAGGTACTTTAATGCTAATCCAATCATCCAAGTAGAGGTACTTGAATCTCGATCCAACCATCCAATTCGCCCTTGCAGCCCTAGTGTGATTGACCGAGCCTTCGGAAGAGGAAGCCTCCTTCTGTTTACTCTTCTGTCTATTCCCCTATGTTCATTTCCTGGCCATTCTGCATCTCTTTCCCAGTTTAAATGAACCAAACCCAAGAACCCCTTTTGTGTGGTTTTCCTTAGTCGGAAACTTCTAATGGAGACACAACCTTATGTCCTTCCTTGCTCGTCTCTGAGAGAGAAATGAGATGTACCAATGAGCCTAAATGTGACCATGACCATGAAGGTATCCCTGTTTAACCTTGTTGGGGGAGAAAGCCACAAGAGAACCTTATCAACCTTCCAATTCCACACCCAGTCCCAAATTTCCTGAATTTTCATCTCACTCTTACAACGAAGACGATCCACCACACTCAATTTTTCGAAGGTTGAACCATTACAATGGTCGTCCCTCTTGAAATAACCATGCACAACACCTCCAATAGAATGGGGTCTTTTTGTAGTCTCTTCGAGAGGAATCACATTTTTGTTTGTTTCACTCGTAGTACTTCCATGTTGCTTCCCATAACTAAACTTCATTGTGTATACCTTGTTCCCACAATCGTTCCATACTCACCGAACGCTCCATTGATTACCATTCTCGTTCATTTGACGTCGAGACTTCACCATGAACTCTTTTGATACCACCTGTCCCGATCGATGGCAGTCTGACCATGCAATCAATTTTCGAGGTTAGCATCATCGACACAACTTTCCACAATGCCCCCATAATTACTCTTTATGGTCGACAGATTAGACCCACATCATTTCGGGCCACTCACCCACTCTTCTAATGCTCCATGTGTCTCTGTCGTCTTGTCTAGCATCCAAGTGAAGGGCTTGTTCTCGAATTTTAACACCCCATCCGAGAATAAAACATAAAAATATTATTATTGAGTAATGTTTGAATTATAATGGTGGAATTATTATTTAAAACATAGTTATGATGGATTAAAACATAATAATTAAATATTTTGCTTAATTATTTAAAAATATATAAAAATACTCTCTCATTATTTAAGTTTAAGTCTGCCTCTTTTATGAATTCATTTAACATAAGTAAATTCTTAATAATGAAAACAAATATTTAAATACGCTTAAAAATAGAAAAAACCACACCATAAACCGAAAAAGTACATGTTTATTTTGGAAAAAATTGAATCTTCCATTTGAAGTAAACAAAATGAACTTAAAAATTATATTGAATAATTTCTAGATAAAAATGATTGAGATGTACTTTACATTTAAAAAAACATTACCTCCTTTTAAAAGAATCCATACAAATTCAACGAAATAACTTTGAATTATTTTTCTCCTTTTATGTTTCATCAATCTTCTTCTTTCTTATATCTTAAAAACATCCATACAAATTCAAATCTTCTTCTTTCTTAACTTACATCTTAAAAGAATCCATACAAATTCAACCTAATAACTTTGAAATATTTTTCTCCTTTTATCTTTCATCAATCATCAATCTTTTTATGTTTCATCAATCATCAATCTTCTTCTTTCATACATCTAATGTATTTTTATTTTATTTCCTTTGTTTCTTATTCATTTTATTATATTCTCAATATTCTTTATTTGCATTAATTTTATTACTTTATTTTTATATCTAAGCTTTTTTTAATTTATTTTTATTATTTACATTAATTTATTAATTAATTTTAACTAATTTATTTTTATTTAAAACATAATATATATAAACAATAATTGATTAATTTATTTATTTTTACTTTTATATTAATTTATTCATTGATTTTAACTAATTTATTTTTCTTTAAAACATAATATATAAACAATAAAAAATATTAACTGATTTTAACTAATTTATTTTTCTTTGAAACATAATATATAAACAATAGAAAAACATGAAGGGATCAAAATGTTATGGGAATGAGGAGTGTGAATCATATATATATATATATATATATATATATATTATAAACAAAATTAAGGGATCTAAATGTTATTGGAACAAAGAGTGCAACAAGTTCTTGAACCCCAAATACCTTCTAAGAGCTTCATTCTCCTTTAGACATATAAGGGTCTCATAATCCATATCAATATTTTCAAACACTCATTCAATAACAAGTTTTGAAACTCCCATAATTTGAATATGTGAAATATTTCTCTCAAGAACCAACCTTAATAAGATCAACGAGATAGCTAGGGTTTTTTCATATATACTTCTAATGGATTTCTTATGAGAATCAAAGAGGTATGTATGTTGGAATTACTAAGACAACTTAGAGGGGGGGTTGAATCAGTTGTTACTGTTCTTAAACAATTGTATGCCTATTAAAATATTATTAACCTTCTCCAAGTGATCATCAAGATTATGCAAGACATGAAAAATAGAAATAACAAACATCAATCACACATATGATATACACAGAGATAGATATTCATGAGGAAACCCATAAAGGGATAAAACCTCTTCTTCTTCGAATGATAGGCAGTCTTTTAAGTTCTGTACATCATCATTCTTTGAGCACCAACTCAAAATGAGGCTACAACCTCTTCTTTAGCAAGCTGCAACTTGTTGAGAGCACCAAATCTCTGGTTTCTCTAGCACCCACTAGAAGGAAGCACCAACTCCCTGAGTGTTCCAACACCAACTGGATGGAGGCACCAACTTCCAATCACATAGGCACCAACCTATATAAAAGAGAACAAAGGTTATCCCTTGCACCACCCTACCACCCTGGTTTTTCTAGCTGCAACCAGATGAAAGGTACAACTCCCTGTGTTCAAGCACCCACTTGAAAATCTGAGGAAAATAGTCCTCCCTAGCACCACCCTACCACCCTGAGATATAAATCTTTGTTTGTTGAAATTTATTACATTGATACAGCATTTATCAATGGATTACCAGTCTCATCATTGTTCTACTACACTAGTCTGCTCTGCCTGCATCAGTGTCTTCCTGCTCGCATCTTCTTGCGCTTAAATTCTCGTAGAGTCTATTTGTTTTTCACCATTTCTGCTATGTCCAACTTATGTTCTTCATCTCTACATTTTCTCCCCTAGTTCATGCAGTGATCTTCATTTCTTACAGTTCGACTACTTTTTACAGAGAAACAACAACCTCTCTTAGTCATGACATATTTATTTTATTCCTTCTCTCATCATCCATTACTCTCTGAATCTCTAACACCCGGGTCAAAAATAAAAAATGCTCAAGAAACATGATTCCAACGCCCCATAACAATGATTCAACCACTCAGGAACAATGATTCAGTTAGTGTAACTAATTCACAACTGATCAATAAATCACAAGATGGAACAACAACCCTTCGATCAGATTTGGTTTGATCAACATCATTGGATTATACTCTGAGGTGGAGCCTAGCAACGCTAGCTCCTTCCCCTATCTTCCACTGATGTGAACATGAGCGATTCTATCATGTGACCATGCGTTTGCAGGCACGACCAAAGGTGGTTTGAGGGAAATCTGCTTTTTGCCCAACAATTCACTACGAGCCTCCACACGTCCTTTCTCCAAAATCGTGGTTTTGATTGCGACCTGCCTTCAACTTTTTAAAGTTTGCGCACCTTCAATCCCAGCAATGCAACGGGACCGTCGATCTCATGATCTTGACGATGCTCCTGAATGGAAGGATCAGATCTAACTTTCTTAAATCAACGACTGTGATTTATTTTGCGATCCAGGCTTCGGGAGTTTCAACTCTCAAAATCTTCTTTCCTCGTACGCCAATCTTCCAGAGTTGATGATCTATCGACACGTGGTATTCTTGAATCAATGGTCACAATCCCTTTGGGTATTTGGGGTTCAAAAGTCTCAACTTTCCAACCTTTCTTCCTTCCTTCGCTTTTTTGCGCAGTGTTCCAACCAGAGTACATGATTTGTTGACGTGTGTCCTCCTACAGATCGATGGTCCTCAACTCCGTCAGGAATTTGACTTTTTAACCATATCAACAGTTCTACATATCCTTTCTTGATCAAGAGTCGAGATCTCCTTCAGGTCTCTAGATTTTGGAGATTTCAAATCTCAATTTTATCTCTATCACCTTTTTCCCAGATATTTTCACCCAGAGTCCACGGATTCCTGTGACGTGTCCTCCTCAAATCAACAGTCCCCGTTCACTTCGGGACTTTGACCTTCGAGAGATTCAACTCCTCTACACTCACTTTCTCTCGGAGAGTTTCACTCATAGTCCATGATCCAACGACGTGTGTCCCCTTGAATCAGTGGTTGAGATTCACTTCAGCTCTCTGACTATCTAGGCTTTGAGAATTTCAATTCTCAACTGGAAATTATTGAAGCAAGATTTCTCTAGAATCTCAGATCAGCTGAAACTTACTCTCCCTAATGATCAATGGTCGAGATTTGTCTTCAGCAATTTTCACCTTCTCCCCATCCACAAACTTTCGAAGTTGTGGATCACGTGCCACTTGTCCTCCTCAACGATGGACGACCCCAAATCACTTCGGGACTTTGGGCAAGTGCTAGTGGTAAAACTCCTTATGTAAAATTCTCGGAGTGACATAACTAACTTACGTCACTTGATGACGTGTCATGAGCCGAGTAGCTGCCACGTGTCATTTAGATTCATGATTTGCATGTACCTGAAATTCTGATTCAACTTGACACTTGTCATTGTCTGATTGCGCCATGTGTCCTTGCTGACATAGTATTGCTAATGTGGTCTGCCAATGTGGTTCTCTATGATCTAACGATCATTGTATATTCTCCAGATCCAATGGTCCTTATTCATTTCATATTTTTGGACTTTGGGTAATTCGACTTTTCAAGTCACCAATTCTTCTGAAGTGATATTCCTCGAACAGTAACCTCCTCACAACTTTAGACTTGAACTAAATGTTGTTCATCGATCATGTTCTTAGATCGATGGCTCGATCTATCTGCAATGTTATTTTTCTAGCTTATCTTATCCTTCTCTTAATTTGATCTGACGGTTGCCGGGATGATTTTAGGGACTAAATTTCGCTCATGGGCTAATTTTCCATGGTTTTTCCCAAAACAATATTCGTTATTCTAAAACTTGTTTGCCCAAATTTTATAGGATAAAATTATTTTACCTTAAAATTCACCAAAAGTTTTACAAACTACATAAAATCCTTAGAAATTTGAATATTTTTACAAAAATATCACCAAACAGCTATAGTTGTCATATGAAGGATTAGTAAGATTCACCAAGGTTTCTATAGTTTAAAATAAATTTCCATCCTTAAAATCATCCATGGACAGTTGTTGATCCTCTGGATCGGTGATCCTACGGTTATTGTCGCTCTTCCTCCCGAGATTTTAATCTCTCTGAATTAGAAGGATTTCTAAGTCTTCAAGGGTCTCGACCTTTCCTCCTCCTACGAGTCCATCTCTTGGACCTCGTCTGCACTTCTGGAAAATGCTATCTCTTCTGATATTTCTCGTCTGCATATTGTTCATTGTTGTTCTTACCATCAATGAAAAGCACAAGCTTCCTGTAAAACATGCCAACATTTTCCCCCTTTTGGCATTGATGGAAACCTTGAAAGGCTACACTATTATGCTTATACCTCCAACTGTAGCATCCATACCACACCTTTTCTCTCCCTTTGACATCAATTTCAAAGAAAACATGCTCCCCCTGAGCTATTGCAATACTTTTCGGATGTATCAGATATTCAACCAACACATACTCCCCCTAACAGGATGGATTCTCTTAGGTGAGAGAAGGGATGAAACCCAACTTCTGATGGAGATATTCAAATGGTGTCTTGGCTAGGGTTTTAGTGAATATGTATGCAATTTGTTCTGTGGAAGGAATTTAATTCAGCTGAACAACTTTGTTTGTAACCTGATCTTTGAGAAATTGATACTTTATTGGTATATGCTTCGTCTTTGAATGGAGAACAAGATTCTCGGAGACACTGATGGCACTGGTGTTATCACAGTGAAGTGGAATTGGATCAATATAAGTTACCTTCAAATCTGCAAGAGTTTGTATCATCCATAAAATCTAAGTGCAGCAAGTAGCAACAACAATGTACTCTGCCTCTGTAGTTGATAATGAAATAGATCCCTGCTTCTTTCTAGGCCATGCTACTAATGAATCACCTAAGAAGAATTCACCTCCACTGGTGCTATTTCTCTCATCCAAACAATTTCCCCAATTAGCAGTTGAATAAGCAATTAATTGAAAATTCTGATTTCTGGGATACCAAAGACCATAAGTCATTATACCCTTCAAATATTTGAATATCCTCTTGACAACTGCTAAATGAATTTGTTTAGGAGAAGACTAATAATGACCTACCATTCCAAAAGCTTGCATTATATTAGGAAGTGATGTTGTGATGTACAGACGACTGTCTATCATTGATCGATAAGTTCTTTGATCAAAATCAGGTGAAATATCATCTTTACTGAGCTTGCAACCGACCACCATAGGTGTACTAAGAGGAGAGGAATCTTCCATCTGAAACTTCTTCAACATTTCTTTCAAATACTTTTCTTGAGAGATAAATAGCCCTATATAAATCTGATTGATTAGTAGACTAATAAAATATGGCAGTTCTCCTATCATGGACATCTCAAACTCAGTTTTCATTGAATTAGCAAACCACTGAACTGAAGGGTCATTAGTACATCCAAAAATAATGTCATCTACATAAACCAAAACAACTAATAAATCATCACCTTCAAACTTAATATATAGATTACTATCAACAAAACCTTTCTTGAACCCTTTGTCCTATAGAAATTTGTCCAGTCTATAATACCAAGCTCGTGGTGCCTGTTTTAGTCCATATAATGCCTTTTTCAGCTTATAGACATAGTTAGCATTATTTGTCAGTGAAAATCCTTTAGGTTGCTCCATGTATACATATTCTTCTAGGTATCCATTAATAAAAGCTAACGTAACATCCATCTAATATACTTTAAAGCTCTTATGACATGCATAGGCAAGAAACATTCTGATGGCTTCCAATCTTGCCACTGGTGCAAAGGTTTCGTCAAAATATTGTCCTTCAACTTGTGCATACCCCTTACAGACCAATTTGAATTTATTCTTAACAATTTTTCCTTGTTCATTCATTTTATTCTTAAACACCCATTTGGAGCCAATTACATTCTTATCTGTAGGTCTAGGAACAAGATCTGAAGTATTGTTCTTCTCAATCTGATCCAGTTCCTCATTCATTGATTTTAACCAATTTACATATTCACTTGCTTCATTAAAGTTCTTGGGTTCCACCATGGATATGAAGGCTATATGTGATTGCTCGGTGTCTTTGATTATCCTTCTCCTGGTTTGTACACCTTTGTCTTTTTCACCAATTATCTGACTTGCAAGATGATTCTTTTGAGTAATTCTGGAGGAAGGATTTGATGATGTCTACTGATTTGAGTCTTCCTGAGTGTCCGTATCTTCATCTGACTCAGAGTCTTCTTTTTCTGATTCTTGGACCTATTCATCTTCAACTTCAACTATATCCTCTATTGTTGATTCAACACTGCTTACATATCGTACCGAGATTTCTTCATCAACTTTTATGTCAATGCAATCAACCAATTTATGCAGCCTCTTATTATAGCATATGTATCATTTACTGTTTGGAGCATATCCTAAGAAGATACCTTCATCATCCTTGTCATCATATTTTCCAAGATTTTCATCATTATTCTTGATATAACACTTACTCCCAAAGACTGCTTGATTGAAGCAGGTCTTCCAAGACATAGTTCATAAGGAGTCTTGTCACTTTGTGGCTTGAGATGAGCTTTGTTAAGATATGTATTGCTGTATGAATTGCTTCTACCCAATATGTCTGAGTAATATTCTTTTCCTTCATCATTGATCTTGCCATCTGTTGAACTGATCTATTCTGCCTCTCAACTACTCCATTTTGTTGTGGAGTCCTTGGAATAGTATACTCTCTTTTGATCCCATGTCTATCACAAAATGCTTTGAAATCTCCTAAACTAAAATTTCCTCCTCTATCAAACCTTACTACCTTCAATCGTTTTCCTGTTTGATTCTCAGTCAGAGACTTAAACACTTTGAATTTTTCAAATGCTTTAGATTTTTCTTTCAGAAAGGCAACCCATGTAAGTCTAAAATAATCACCAATAATCAACATGAAATAATTTTATTTTTCTATACCTTCCTTTCTTGATGGTCCACATAAATCTATATGTACTAGCTGAAGAGGTTTCTCTGTTGATGCAAAGTTATTATATTTAAACTGTGTCCAAGTAAGCTTTCCTATTTGGCAAGGTTTACATACATAATCATATGGCTTTGATATATTTGGAAGATCTTTTAATGACCCACTGTTACTAAGTTTGATTAGACGATCAAAATTTAGGTGTCCAAGTCTCTTATGTCATAGCCAACTTTCATCATGTTTGCTTAGATGACACTCTTCTCTATCTTCTTTCAATAAATATACATTATTATATGTCCTTATGCCTTTAACCACCACTTGTCCTGAGTTTATAGACTTTATCTTACAATCTTTGGAAGTGAACACCACTTCACATCCTCTGTCGCACATTTGACTTACACTGAGCAAATTATGTTTTAGACCATCTACAAACAACACATCTTGAGCTTTCCCTTTGCCATTACTTAGACTTACCATTCATTTACCTTTGATTTTTCCTAGTGAATCATTTCCATAGGTTACATTTCCTGTTTTTCTTTTACTTATAGTCAGAAACTTATCCTTGTCTCGAGTCATGTGCTTGGAACATCCAATGTCTATATACCAGGGGTATTTTCGTTTTTGAGCTGAAAATAGTAGACCACACTTTTCACTATCTTTCTTTTTCCATGTGCTGGCATTTCTAGCTAAGGGTTTTATCCTTGGATCTACTTTGTAAATCTTCAGAGGGCAGATTGCAGCTTTGTGGCTGAAATTATGATAATTATTGCATTCGAGCTCATTGTTCAATAGGTCAAAGTGATTGGTGCAACTTTGTCTACTCATTGGTTGTTTAGTTCTATGTTATAAAGATTGTTTATTTCTTGATCTCCTTAGTTGCATGTCTCTAAACTTAATTTGACAATTTGTAATCTTACGACCAAAATTACAGCAGTAAAACCAGTAACCATGGAAGAAATTTCGGTACCTGAAGAATGGCCTTCTTATTGGCATTTTTTGCTCCATATTCTAATATCTTTGTTTTTTATCAAGGATCATCTCGCCTTTATTAGCTTTTGGTGGCAGAGTACTCACATGGTCTGATTGTCTGCTGACTTGGAACTTGATCATCTTTACTGGCTCTTTGTTTTATGTCTGTTTGTTGCTTGAACCACTTACATATCCTAAACCATTCTTCAACAAAGGATATCTATGTTTGCTCAGAATGTCGTTTAGTTCTGCCGAGTCTTTAATGCTTAGAAGATTTTGGAGATACAATGCTTTAAACTTCTCCATCTCTTTTCTAGTTTTTACTACCTCTTCTTCCAAGGCTTCATATCTTGCCTTCTTCTCTGATAACTATTGTTTTAGAGTGTCCTCTGTTTTCTTTGCCTCTTCTAACTCCACTTTTAGCAGGGCAAAGTCTTCATCAGGTTTTTTACCATTCTTTTCAAACTCCATCAACAACTGTTTTTGTTTTATCTTCTTAAGTCTGAGTTTGTAAATCTCTTCTAAAGCATTGACCACAACTTCTTCATCATTAACATCACTTCCTGTGATTTTATTATCATAATCCTCTTTGGCCATAGGCATAAAGTCATTAACCTTATCTTCACAAGAAGAGTCACTATCTGTGTCTTCTAAAGAGTCATCATTGTTTACACATAAACTTTTCTTTTTACCAAATATCTTTGATTTGTACTTCTTTTGACCTTCAGAATTTTGATCATGCTTCTCGTGTAAACACTTAGATGAAAAGTGACCTATCTTTCCATAGTTAAAACACTTGAAGGGAAACTTTCCTTGATACTTTCTTGATCCTTTCTTTAGTCTTATCACAAGTTTTGCTTCAATTTCATCAGGCTCAGATTCCTCATTCTTATCTGCTTTAAATGCTTCTTCTCTAGAGGTGGGTTTATCTTTACCTATCCTCATTTCATAAGAAGTTAGAGTTCCTAGGAGTTGATCAATAGTCAAAATCTTAATATCATTCAGTTCTTCTATTGCATAAACTTTTGGATTAAATCTATTGGGTAGAGATCTTAAAATCTTCTGAACTAAAAATGTGTCTTCAAACTTCTCACCAAGACCCTTCATGGAATTCACAAGCTCCTCAACTCTTAAGAAATATTTATTAACGGTTTTATCCTCATTCATCTTTAGTTGTTCAAATTTCAATCTATATGTCTAAAGTTTGGCATCTTTTAATTTCTCATTTCCTTCATAACTGCTAATGAGTTTATCCCACATCCTTTTGGCAGAATCAATATGCATTACCTTTACAAATTCAGCTTCAACAAGCCCACTCAAGATAACATTCATTGCCTTTGCATTGAAGCTAAATTCTAACTTATCATCTTTGGAAGCTAGCACAACATGTTTTATATATCCAGTCTCTACAACATCCCAAACATCAGTACCTAAGGCCATAATGTATTTTCTCATTCTAATCTTCCAGAAAGAAAAAATTGTTCCATCGAACAAAGGAGGCTTATTAGTTGAAGTTCCTTCATGACTTGTCATGTTTAAGCTTATTGATCTACCTTTAGCTAAAAAGAACCCGCTCTGACACCAATTGTTGGAATTACTAAGACAATTGAGATGGGCGAGGGGTGAATCAGTTGTTACTGTGCTTAAAAATTTTTGAGCCTATTAAAATATTATTAACCTTCTCCAAGTGATCATCAAGATTATGAAAGACATGAACAACATAAATAAAAAAAATCAATCACAGATATGATAAACACAGAGACATATATTCATGAGGAAACCCATAAATGGAGAAAACCTCTTCTTCTTCGAATGATAAGCAATATTTTAAGTTCTGTACATCATCTTTCTTTGAGCACCAACTCAAAATGAGGCTACAACCTCTTCTTTAGCAAGCTGCAACTTGTCGAGAGAACCAACTCTCTGGTTTCTCTAGCACCCACTAGAAGGAAGAACCAACTCCCTGAGTGTTCCAACACCAACTGGATGGAAGAACCAACTTCTAGTCACACATGAACCAACATGTATAACATAGAACAAAGGTGATCCCTTGCACCACCCTACCACCCTGGTTTTTCTGGATGGAACCAGATGGAAGCTACAACTCCCTGTGTTCAAACACCCACTTGAAACTATGAGGACAACAGTCCTCCCTAGCACCACCCTACCACCCTGAGATATAAATCTTTTCTTGCTTAAATTTATTACAGTGATACAATATTTATCAATGACTTACCAGTCTCATCACTGTTCTACTACACTGGTCTGCTCTGCTTGCATCAGTGTCCTCCTGCTCGCATCTTCTTGCGCTTAAGTTCTCGTACAGTCTGTTTTTTTTTACCATTTATGCTCTATCCATCTTATGTTCTTCATCTCTTCATTTTCTCCCTTAGTTCATGTTGTGATCTTCATTGCTTACAGTTCGACTACTTTTTACATAGAAACAACAACCTCTCTCAGTCACAACATATTTCTTTTATTCCTTCTCTCATCATCCGTTACTCTCTGAATCTCTAGCACACAGGTCGGGAAACAAAAATGATCAAGAACCATGATTCCAATGCCCCAGGACAATGATTCAACCACTCAGGAACAATGATTCAGTTAGTGTAACTGAATTGTAACTGATCAAGAAATCACGAGATGAAACAACAACCTTTTGATCAAATTCGGTTTGATCAGAGCCGTTGGATTATACTTTGAGTTGGAGACTGGCAGTGCTAGCTCCTTCCCCTATCTTCCGCTGATGTGACCATGGAAGATGTTATCATGTGACCATGCGATTGCGGGCACGACCAAAGGTGGTTTGAGGGCAACCTGATATTTGCCCCACAATTCACTACGCACCTCCACGCGTCCTTTCTCAAAAATCGTGGTTTCGATTGTGGCCCGCCTTCAACTTTTTATATTTTGTGCACCTTCAATCCCCGCAATGCGATGGGACCATCGATCTCATGATATTTACGGTGCTCCTGAATGGACGGATCAGATCTAAACTTTTTAAATCAATGACTGTGATTTATTTCATGATCCGGGCTTCGAGAGTTTCAACTCTCAAACTATGCTTTCCTCTGTACGCCAATCTTCCGGAGTTGATGATCTATCGACACGTGGTCTTTGCAAATCAACGGTCACAATCCCTTTGGGTATTTGGGGTTCAAAAGTCTCAACTTTCCAACCTTTCCTCCTTCCTTTTCTTTTTCCCAGAGTGTTCCAACTGGAGTACATGATCTGTTGACGTGTGTACTTCTACATATCGACGGTCCTCAGCTCCTTCATGAATTTGACCTTTTAACCAGATCAACAGTTCTGCGGATCCTTTGTCGATCAACATTCGAGATCTCCTTCGGGTCTCCGGACTTCAGAGATTTCAAATCTCAATTTTATCTCTATCACCGTTTTCCCAGAGCTTTTCACATGGAGTCCACAGATTACTGCCACATTTCCTCCTCAAATCAACGGTCCTCATTAACTTTGAGACTTCAGCCTTCAGGAGATTCAACTCCTCTACACTCACTTGCTCCTGGAGCGTTTCACCCAGAGTCCATGATATAATGATCCGTGTCCCCTTGAATCAGACGGTTGAGATTCACTTTGGCTGTCCGACTCTCCAGGCTTCGGGAATTTCAATTCTCAACTGGAAATTATTGAAGTGAGATTTCTCTGGGATCTCAGATCCGTTGAGACATACTCCCCCTGATGATCAATAGTCCAGATTTTTCTTCGGCGATTTTCACCTTCCCTCCATCCACAAACTTCCAAAGTTGTGGATCATGTGCCACCTGCCCTCCTCGATGATGGATGACCCCAAATCACTTCGAGACTTCGGAATTCGGGACTTCGGGACTTTGGGGTAAAACTACCAAAGTAAAATCCTCAGAGTGACGTAACTAACTTACGTCACTTGATGACGTGTCATGAGCCAAGTAGCTTCCACATGTCACTCAAATTCATGATTTGCACATACCTGAAATGTCGATTCAACTTGACACTTGTCATTGTTTGATTGCGCCATGTGTCCTTGCTGACGTGGTCTTCCAATGTGGTTCTCTCTGATCTAACAGTCATCGTATATTCTCCATATCCGATGTTCCTTATTCATTTTAGATTTCGGGACTTCAGTTAATTCGAATTTTCAAGTCGCCAATTCTTTCGAAGTCAGATTCCCCGAACAGTAACCTCCTTGCAACTTTAGAACTGAACTAAATATTGTTCGTCGAGCATGTTCTTAGATCGATGGCTTCATCTATCTACGATGCTTCTTTTCTATCTTATCCTATCCTTCTATTAATTTGATCTGACAGTTGTTGATCCTCTGGATTGGTGATCCAACGGTTACCGTCGCTCTTCCTCATGATCTTCTTATCTCTCCGACTTAGAGCGATTTCTAAGTTTTCAAGGTGTTAACAACAATTCTTGTCTTGGGCACAAGAATATTCAGATCTGCAAGTTGCACGAGAAGCACCCAAGAACAGCACGGAAAAATCTCATTTCAGGCTTCCAAGCAAGTAAATGGGAGAAATTATGTTTTCCGCGGCCCAGATTCACCCATAGGAGCAGATCGACGGTCGGTGGGAAATCGTGGTTAGCGGAGTTGCGTCGGGATTAGCGCGATGGGTAGCATCTATATTGCATGCAAGAAAGGATATCACTCGTCCATCCAAAGGACGCATGGTGCGATATCTAGTCACATCAACATTTTGGCATTCGGGAGTTCGAAGGGTGATGGTTTCACGTTGTTCTGCATCTCGAAACCCCGAACCCCGAAATGCCAATAAGCGCCTTTGAATCTAAGCCTATGTTCCTAGAACCCAGTCTCGTCAAGCGATCCTGGTAATGGAGGCATCCCTCTTCTAACATCAAATACCATCTCGATCGTTCCTCTGGAGGACATGCGGCATACATATGTGCTATCACAGTTTGGTCAATCGAGATTTTGAGGAAAATTGCACCGTGAACCCTCGGTGCTAGAAATCCTGAAAGAATCGGGACCGTCCATCTGAAGGACACACGACGCAATAGCCGAGCCACGAGTGGGGCCCTTCAGAATTTTCATGTTGAAAGCATCGAGGTCATCTCAGTTGTTCATCCATCAGCGAGGCTCGGGCACATTTAATTTAAGGAGGGTGCAAATCTAGACGGTCATGATCCAGGCACTCAAATTCACGGACGAGGTTCAATTCTGCACCCCCTCCGTCATTCTGGCTTTAACGAGAGGGGGGGGTCTAGAATTAGAGATAATGTATGCGTGCATCTGGACATCCCAAGTCTCCGTGCTTAGATCTATGGTCTGTATTGAATTCCGGACCCCCCCCCATCGGT
>SNQJ01S0036592.1:208732-220845 GCA_010110895.2 Picea sitchensis
AAGGGCGTCCCAGGACAATATGCTGCCAATGGAATTTTACACTCCCTAACTCAAGATACTATTGTTTGTTTTTGAGCTTTTGGAGAGTGTGTCTCTCTTCCTACTCCAAAGCACTAGCCTAGCTAATATGTTGGTGTAAAGAGACCTAGAAAAAGTTACTAGATTGATTTTAAGATTACGCAATATTCTTAAAGGCTATTAATTACTCAAAGGTAACGGAAGTGAAACTCATGATGTGTGACTCTGACCCAAGTAATGCAAGGACAATGATGAAATATAATCTTTTTCATTCCATGAATCCTAGTTATGGGAGAGAGAGAGAATTTTCCGAATCAATCTCAATACTACAATGCAAATGCAATGATCAATTTCCTTTCAGATGCCAATGCAAATAATCATTTATCAAATAACAATCTCTAAATGTCTTTTTCAATACTTCAATAAGCTCTACAATTTGATTTCACAATGTTTCCAAAATGACAAAAACAAAAACTTGAAAGAAAACTTATGGTTCACTTTCCAAGAAGAACTCAAATCAATGAGAAAAGAAAATCAAATCATACCGAATCAAACAAAACAACCCAAGCAATTCTTTCAATGAAAGTAAAAACAAAAACCCAACCAAGGAGTCTTCTCAAAGCTAATGAAAATTGTTCTTTCGAACCACCAAGCAAAAGAGAAAACCACAAACACTTAACTCTCTACCAATCACTAGTTCTCAGCCACACAGACACATCCAACTCCAAAAGTCAGGGAGAAAGAAAATGCCAAACAGAGCCAAGAAAAGAAAGTCAAGCTACCAGAAGCAAAAAAGACCTAGAAACCCTAAATCTCTCCAAACAAGCAAACTAAAGCAAGAGGTGTGTAAGTCAATGATCTAGTAAGCTAAAAAGACACAAATCAATTGTTCTGAGCAATTTAGAAAGTCAAAACTTGATTTCAAAATTTTTCAAAACCTTGCTCCCAGGCAAGCCTTGGACACAGTGCGAGAATACTATATTCTCGCAGGCCACTTCAATGGAGAATGCGAACAGTTCGCACTGGAATATATAAGCAGGGTGCGAACCTCAATGGTTCTCGCAGGCTGTCAATGGACACAGTGCGAGAATCCCTGAAGATACTAAAAAATTTGAAATTACAAGAAAAATTCAAACTGGCTCATAGACCCAGAAGGTCTCTCAGGGTATTCTGAGGACTCAGACACTGACAAAACAGGAGAATGATAGCAATAGAGCAAATGGCCACAGAAAATTCAAAAAACCAAAAAGACAAAGGGATAAGTTCCCCAGTGGAGTCGCCAATTTTGTTTCCGGATTAATCCGTAAGTGAGAACACGAACCGATCTCCCTAGATCCACCTGGATCTAGAACAAAACAGGACAGAATACTACACTTTCCCTAGATCTAGCCTATTGAGTGAACTAAGAGATAAGGATTATGGACATACCTTATGAACGCTTTCCTTATGTCTCTGTTGTTCCAAGCTTTACTCCAATGCTCTTGCACCATTCAGATCACGACAGTCCAAACCAATCAAAGTAAAGGCAGATTAATATATTCAATAACTAGTCTATACATGTGATCAAGGAATCATGTAATAAAGTGACATCATCTTTATGGGAAAGGGACATATTACTATATTGAATTAATTGAAAGTGAAACTTACAACCTGAGCCTTGATGTAGTAGGTCTCCTTTCGATGGCTCCTAGTTCTGACACACACACTTGCTCATGCATGAAGAAAATAAACCACTTGTAATGACCTTGCTGTAGTCTCTTGTTGCTGTAGCATCAGTCCTTCATACAGGCTTCCAACAATTCTCCAATCAATCTCTTGCTAGCTTGCTTCTAACCTTTTCCATGAGCCATCTCCTCAATATATAGGAGAAGATAATTTAGTTACTTGGATAGGAAATGATCCCAAGATATCTGGAATGCCAACACTTGAACAACCATTCGTTAGCCAACTCATTCTTCTTGAAGATTCTCTTCTAGAAGCCTCGATAAATTCATCTTTTTCCTCTTTAAAATGATGTTCGCACCCTGGCCTTTATTATAGTGCGAACTATTCGCATGCCAGTTTAATGTAGCCTGCGAGAATAAGGCATTCTCGCAGGCAAGTATATAGGAAGCCTGCGAACTTCTTGAAAAATATAGTTTCTGGAAGAAGACAAGTGCAACTTTTCTCAGGAAATCATTCTTATTGAAGAGCTTGATTTTCAATCATCATGACATCATCACAATGACCAAAATTGTGGATAACACTAGCACCCGGTCTCATCAAGCGAGCCTGGTAATGGAGGCATCCCTCTTCTAACATCAAATACCATCTCGACCACTCCTCTGGAGGACACACGACGTACATCCATGCTGTCGCGGTTTGGTCAATCGGGATTTTGAGGAAAATTGCATCGTGAACCCTCGGTGCCAGAAATCCTGAAAGAATCAGGACCGTCCATTTGAAGGACACGTGGCGCAATAGTCGAGCCATGAGTGGGGCCCTTCGGGATTNTCATTCTTATTGAAGAGCTTGATTTTCAATCATCATGACATCATCACAATGACCAAAATTGTGGATAACACTAGCACCCGGTCTCATCAAGCGAGCCTGGTAATGGAGGCATCCCTCTTCTAACATCAAATACCATCTCGACCGCTCCTCTGGAGGACACACGACGTACATCCGTGCTGTCGCGGTTTGGTCAATCGGGATTTTGAGGAAAATTGCATCGTGAACCCTCGGTGCCAGAAATCCTGAAAGAATCAGGACCGTCCATTTGAAGGACACGTGGCGCAATAGTCGAGCCATGAGTGGGGCCCTTCGGGATTTTCATGTTGAAATCACCGAGGTCATATCCGTCGTTCATCCATTAGTGAGGCTCGGGCACATTTAATTTAAAGAGGGCGCAGATCTGGACGGTCGTGATCTAGGCACTCAAATTCACGGACGAGGTTCAATTCCGCACCCCCTCCGTCATTTTGGCTTTAACGAGAGGGGGGGGTCCGGAATCGGAGATAATGTATGCACGCATCTGGACGACCCAAGTCTCGGCGCTTAGATCTACGATCTGTATTGAATTCCGGACACCTCCATCGGTTCTGCCTTTAATGGAGGGGGAGGGGTCCAGAATGGAATTTCACTTTAGCGAGCCCCCTATCTATACGTGGAACGAGTATACTGGTCCTAAGTCCTCACTGCTTGTCATGTGTCCCTTTCGCCCATTCACCTCCGCCTCAAAACCTCCCTCCATTCGTTGTCTCCTGTCCCCGTATCACTTCCACGAAAGCACCTCTTTTCCCCCCGCCTCACCTTCACCATACTGGCACCTACAACATCCTCGTCAATCATGCCACATCTTCCACCTCTCATCCCATGAACCATTCGGCTGGTCCAGGTGGCCCCTCGAGAAGACCTCCATGTCCCAAAAAGGCAGAGTTGACCAGAACCATTCCTGATCTCAAGAGGGCAGTTATTGCAGTTATTGGAGGTGGTTAGACATCGTCTCCATCATAAATGGAAAGTCCAGCAAAGGACTAAAGCTGGTCGATTTGTCTGCAGCAGGACAGTCCGAAATCTGATAGTGTCTGTCATATGTGCACGATCGACCAGAGGCTGCATGCACAGACTGTTAGAAGACATGCAGACACAATGTTTTTAATGCAGCATCTTGTTTTTGTTGTTGTTGTTGTTTTGAGTATATGAAGGCATTTTCGCCATTTTGGGGTAATCATCGATGGTAGAGCGAAGCTCAAGATTGTAAAGTTTTAACAGACACTCTAGTTCTCTGGTTATGCATCTGTATGTAACATTTCTTGTTTAATGACAGACAGTTTTCCTACCCCATCTAGTTTTCATCTCATACTGAGGGAGTTCATGATTGACTGATTCACATGAATTATTGCAATTATGTTACGATAAAGGATTTATTGTTGCATTGTTGTATTCTCCGGTTTTCTGCATTTGAATGTAAGAAGATCTTGCGTTTAGATGTTTTCTCCTACAATCTGTTAGAAACCTAATGTTTACGACAGACCTTTGTAGTTCTCTTATACAAGTCTTCCCCCTACTCACCCTTACTACAACTCATTATCTGAAGTTTATCTAAGACCTCACTTGCCTATGCATGCCTAGCCTAGTTTTGGAGTTAGAACAACATTGTTTTGAGTTAACTTCCATTCGATCACCCCTTTTTATAAACAAATCGTGACATAAACTAATGGGCATCGGGCTTTGCTCCTGCTGCAATCCAGGAGTGACTTCCATCGCTAACACAAGGGTCTTGACCTTTGCTCCTCCTGCGAGTCCGTCTCTTGGACCTCGTCTGCACTTCTGGAAAGCGCTATCTCTTCTGATCTTTCTCGTCTGTATATTGTTCATTGTTGTTCTTGCCATCAATAACAAGCACACGCTTCCTGTAAAACATGCTAACAACATCAGTCCTCCACCACCACATGTAAGGACATCTTGGCATGCACCCATGGGCATCGAAGCTACTTAATACCTGCTTCTTAAGAAAAAAGTGAAAAAAAAATAGCAAAGTCAACACACACAGGCAAATGGATTGCAACATAGAATAAAGACTCTCTTCATTAATACTATAAATATTTATTAGAAAAAGAGAATGCATAACTATACATAGCTTAAGAGCATATCATTTTCAACCTTTACTAGAGTAGGTTTTTTATTTGCTATTATTTAAGTAGGCTTAAAACATTTATTAAAAAAAGAAAATGCACAACTATGCATAGCTTAAAAGAACAGTGAGTTTCTACCTCTACTGATGTAGGTTTTTGATATTATTATTATTTAAATAGACTTAATAATGAAGAAAAGGCTTAGTTACAACAAAGTAGACCAACAAAAGTTTTAATAAAAATGAATAATACTAAGGACTCTGCAATCCAAGGAATACAAAGTAGATGATTGACACTAATAATGCAATGAAAGTGATTGTATACGATGAGAATGAATAACCTCAAAAAAAATTGTATGTTAGGTGGATTTGTACACAGGAACTTTAAATGAAACAACCAAACTCAATGTCAACCATTGAAATTATGATTCTTTGGTTGCATCAAACCATTCTCATGCAATGACTATAACCATTCTCATGCAATGACTATATGGCGCTGAATACACCAACAAAGTGATAACGTGACATACCATACAAAAGTATCGACCGTGTCATAGAACTTGATAGATGATGTGTCATTCTTTAAAACATTCAGCCATGTTATGTTGGCATAAATTTATTAGATTACGTATAAACATGAATTCGTGAACTCCTCACAACCATGATGCAACGATGGTTTGGAATTCAAAGATGGCAACGAATATTTGGAATTCAAAGATGGTGATCGAGGTAAAGCCATAATCAAAGAAAGATTTATAGATTTAATGGTTATTTATTTAATATTTTCAATTTTAGTAGTAATTTATATATTTTGAATTTCAAATTTTTCATCCAAACCTAAATGTTGAGAGAGATAAAACAATAGAGTAATGATTGTTTGTTATGTGTATTAATCCATGAGGTAATATATATATATATTTAAGTAGCTATCCCTTCTCCTACTAACAAGAAGGTCTTATATACCAATTTAATGTTTAGTTTGATAATGATTTTAAAATTAAATTATTATTATTATTATTATTATTATTATCAAAATTACTCTTACATATCAATTAATCATTGAATGTTCAAGTCATACACTGCTCAATTAATTAATACATTATGGATTGTGTTCAAATCACTCAAGAAGAAAGATACACTACTCATTAATCATCAAAAAATGATGCATTAATAAGTTAATACAAAAATTAATCTTTCGTTATAAGTAACATTTAGTACTTATGGTTTTCTTTATATTTCCTTGGATTATTGTACCGAATTTTACTATAATTCTTAATTCTTAATGTCATTGGTGCTTGCAATTATACCTTTAAAAAATCAGATGAACATAATTAAGAGGAAAAGAAAAGAAATTTAAATAAATTAAGAAAATGGTGAAAAAATGTGCATAAATACACTAATCCATTCTAATGATTTGGTTCAACTCGTGGTTCAAATAGGAAATTTATAACATGCATGACTGTTACATCATTTAGTGGCGATAGATTCTAAATAATTTACACTTTCCATTGCGATAGATCCGACATAATTTACAAGAAGGGAAAAAACAACATGCTCCTCAGCCAACGTCTCAGCTCAACAAACAATGTATATGATCGAGGAGTAGATCTCTCGGAGACATTCTTGGATTCCAGAGGAGAAATTCTTAGAATCTACACTCTAGATGTGCAAAAATTGGGCATTACAATGGGGTCTTTCTTGGATGGCATCACACGACTAACAATAAACACTCATAACCTTAGTCAATGTGGAGATTAGATAAAAGCCAAAGACGGTATTGGTTTAGATCAGTACCAAAGACCGGACGATGACTCTGCAAATGCAAATTTCTTGTCATTTGGCATTGAAGAAGGGTATGAGCCACCTTGCTTTAGCATGCAGATACTTGATCCACTCGAGGAATCGGTAGAAGAAACAATTTGTAGAGTTGAGATTCAAAATCCCGATCTCTTCTCTCTCTTTTGAAGGAAATAGTTGGCCATGCTATTTCTTCCACAATTATGAAAAGCAACTGCATGTTTTGATCACAAATTATTCATGCGCAACGACAACTTCGATAATACATGTGGGGCCTTCTCCATGACCCTCCCTGGCTCAATCACGGCTTTGATAATAACCTCCTCGCCCGTGATTATTAATTTTCGTTCGTACTCCATTGTTAGTGGCACTGATCCAGGTGGATATCGGAGGCCACCAACCTTTTTTGACTGGCTCCAAACATTTTTCTGGCAATTTTGGTGATTTACTATTTTTTGTAGTTTTTAACTTCCAGGGCCATTTTGAGGGCCTAAATGAAGGTTTTTCGAGATCGAGCTTCTCAATGGTAGACGAAGGCATTGATCCAGATGGATATTGGTGGCCACCCACCTATTCCGACTGGCTCAAAACAGGTTTATGGCAATTTTGACAATTTACTATTTTTTGTAGTTTTTAACTTTCGGGGCCATTTTGAGGGACTAAATGAAGTTTTTTTGGGATAGAGCTTCTCAATGATATCTGAAGGAATGATTGAGCCCCCAAAATGAATCTCCTCAATGATACCTTTCCAACAGGCTATCATACGCCTAAAACAAAGATCATATGCAAAAGTTACAACCACGGGAAGTTGATGTACTAACTTACCCAAACAGGGCCCACATGACTTTTGGTGCTTCATCTCCTAGGGTTAGTTTTTTTTATGTCTACAGTTTTTGGCATTCTTTTTTATTGTAAAAAGGCCTTTAGAGCCTCATTGTAATCATCTTCTTGCGAATGCGAGTAGCTGTCACATCTCTTCTCAGAGATAAGCTGCCACCATTCTAGCGAGTCTTTCGCTCTGTATTTTTACAGTTTCTGTACATTTATTTGGTTAATAGAAATCATGTATTACTGTATATATGTGTTTATGGTTGCATCTCTGATACATTTATGTTATATTATTGAATATCTTTGATATCTCTGTGCATTTCTTTATTATATCTTGACTCTCATTTCGTGCCGAAAATAATCTGGATCAGGCACATATCCCTGGATATGCTAATATTATAAGATATGTTTGATATGTTCACATTTATGATCCATTTCCCCCTCAATAAGGGATTGATTTTATTATCCAATCATATCTTAGTAAAATACATTTAAATAATTAAAAAAAAAACAATTTGTAATGGTTTACCTCCCAAAAACTTAGCAAATTTTTGGTAAGTTGTTGAATTAATATGCATTCAAGGATCCATCGATCCCTATATACCATGTTGCGACAGGTATAATAAGAACTTCTTGCACACATTGTGTTATGTTGTGATGGAATGCACACAATGTATTATGTTGTAATTGAATTTTACTTAAATGATTTTGATCTTAATTACTGATTTATTATACACTTTATGAAATTTATATATTAAGTTAAATATTTTAAAAAATAATTTTTTTTGTGAAGAGATAATTTTACATAGAATTTTTTTATTTAAAAATATTTGTCTTAGAAAATTATTTCCACTAATATGATGTGACATACAATGGAAAAACCAAATTATCTTACAAAATGATTACCATTAATACGACATGCCATCCAACTGAAAAACCATCAAGACTAATGTGTTGTACCATAATATCCCACTGGCCACGTGGGGTTGGAATTTGACTAGGTCATTTTGCCTGTCAAATACGGCCAAAAAATTTCAAGTGACCGTCTCTAAGAACCTGTATGCAAATTAACAAAAATTATTTATGATGGATTATAACTTTTATAAAACATCCTTAATACCCTTCACTTTGCATTGCTGTCAGAGCTAAGTGTCATTGTGTTGGAGGCTAAGGGTCATTTCCAAATCAATTTCCAAATTTGGAGGTTAATGGTGGTATATAAAGAACAACATGGATCTACCTAATACCATTTACATTGGACTGGATAGGACAATACACATCAAACTGTGCAGACTTACATTGTGGAGTCTCCAATGTTCTATATCTACGCAGGCCAGCAAGTTGTTTTGAATTTACCACCATTGCATACTTGCAATGTGGAGTCTCCAATATCCATCACCACTGCAAAATTTCAGTTGCAGTGTGGATTATCCAATGTCCATTATCGAACGTTGAAGCCCACTTCCCAAGAATACAAGTTGTTTTGTATTTACCATGACTTGGAGTGCATTAAGTTGATGGAGGAAATTGGAGCTCAACTTGTACTCGAGGCGATAAAATTTTTACTAGTTTCAGGTAATGCATCTCTTTTAGAAATTTGGTTACGAGATTAATTTGGCAGGATACCATATGGAAACACATCATGGCTATAATATTTTGTAATTAGTTGAAACTAGTTCTGCAAATGGAAACATGTTCAATGGCCACCATGTGAATATATTTTCACAAAATGTTGACTCTCACTATGGTCTTTTTTAAGATTTTTTTTTCCATTTCCTTTACTGTGATATCGGTCGTTAAGTGTGGGAAATGATAGTGATTCCATTTTCCATGATTAGCTCTGCCTCTTTATCTATAATCGATTGAGACTCAATTAATAATAGTATCCAATGATGGCCATCATCAGATCTTCATCATAACCTATATTGCATTTCTTAATCTTCATGGGCTCGCTCCTCCTACTATGCAATGTGTCCCTTCCATGAGCTTTGATTTAGAATCAATCAATAATAGTATCCAATCATGGCCATCATTGTATCTTCATCATAACCTATATTCCATTTATTAATCTTCATGGGCTCACCGCTCCTACTGTGCAATGCATCCCTTCCCTGAGATTTTTCAGGAGAATAAATAGGGCTAAGAATATTACAGGAAAAAATGAGGGGAGATTTTCCATGCATGAGATGTTGGTACTACAGAGGTTGATAGGTCGTTGTCAATAATTTTATTTTCAAAATAGATGCCTTTCATATTCAACAACCCAGTTATTACATTCTATTTCACCTGCAACGGGTGGTAGGTGGATTTTGAAATGGTTCATTCCTTTTGGAATCCATGTTGGGTGCCATTAATGGTCATTTCCGATTTACATTGTTTTAATAAAACCTTCCATATATGTGTGGGGTGATGGGCCTTTCCTTGGTTAGATTTTTCTTTGTAATACATAACGATTGTCACATTTCCTCACGCCATTCGAAGGTGATTGTCTGCAATATGTTGGTTTGACTTTCATATCCCTCTTCTAGGTTCCCTCGAACATCCCCACCTTGTTTCAGTGTGATTTGTGCATGACTGGAGGTTATTCTTGGGTGGATAAGGTGATCCATTTTGTGTTTAAATTTAATTGGGAGATGAATTTTTATGTATATTAGAAACAACTTGAGATTCACATTTTTGTTTCAAGAGAGACATTCCTGGTGAAGAGTTAATTTCTCATCAAAACTTCATTATTGAATGGAACAATTTTAAACATAATGTTCTTCAACAGGTAGTATAGACGCCCAAAACGTAAAAAACAAAATGTTTGACGGGTAAAGAGAGATCCAAATTCCAACCCTATCCATGCCACACAAAAATACAGACCAGAGAAAAATTACAGTCGAAAGAAAAATTAAACAACGATTTGATGAGCTCTCGTCATACTTCCATGCAACAATGGATCTAAATTTGTACCTTAAGAAAAACATCCCTATGTGTTATGCCATCTAAGCTTGCATATAAGACCAATCAGATCAAATCAATTCAAGAATTATAAAGCTAACGCCACCTTCCGTGGTTGGTATTAATTAACAACATGGTATGAGTCAATTGTTTCTCAATTTTAAATTCTAATGTCCAACCATAGTGAATAAATGATACTCTCTCAAAATATACAAGTAAAATTAGTAACAAAGTTGTTTATAACCGCCTCTTAAAAATATTTTAATGTAATAGTTATATATTATTGAAAACAATAAATTTAACAAATCCATTTTAAAATAATTATTAAAAATTAATATGTTTGAAATAATAAAGTTAAGCCACCTTTACATGAATTCACATACATACTAATTGTAATATAGGATTAAACCTTTTATATAATATAGAAAATATAAATAATTTAAATTGAAAAATTAAATAATAATAAATATTAAAAATCAAAAAAATATGAAATCATTTAAAATAAAACTTATGGTAAAATATTTAATTAAAATACTTTTTTATTTACTATTTATTTATTTATGGTAGAAGTATTTAATACTCAATTAAAAAAATAAGATAATAGTATACCATACTCTAATTTCTTTTGTATTTGTAATAAATATCATTTTGTATTTTTATATGTTTAATAATCCTAATTTATTTTAATTATAAAATATAAAAGCTTATATTAATAATATGTAATAAATTTTTATCCTATTAACATAATTATGTGACTAAAAATTTAATGAAAAATAGAAAGATATTATGGTATTAATATTTAATAGTCATTTTTTACTAGCTCAATCAGTTAAGGTGTGGGTTTTGTTTGCTAGGCGATCGAGTTCAATACCCTTATGTTCAATTTAGTTGGCACGAGACATCCAAAAATCCAACCATGTTAAGGGTTGGTGCAGCCCAGGTCGGGTGCGATCCTCGGGTGTAACAACCCATTTGTTACGACTACAAGCGAAGCAGAAGTGTAATTTTTTTTGTTTTTGTTTTTAGGAAAGAAGGCGATGACGACAAAAGTTTAACCACACCATTGACGATGAACGCAAGCACACAGTCCAGGAAACATGAAACTATGACTCCACACATTGGCATTAGGTCAACTGGGCGAAACTTGTGTAGAACAACAAAGAGGAACGACTAGACCCCCCTGACACAACAGGACCACGCCTACAAGCTAAAGGACAACATCCCCCTCCCGACACAACAACCTCGATGAACAAAGACTAAAACCTCAAGGTACGCGAACCAAACGCATGAAGGCGTTCCACCCATGCGCCAAAAGCAAACTTACAATGCTCGACAACACCCACACGGAAGGCACCAACTCTCGCCAAGTTCTCATTTGCCGCTATCCAATAGGGCCTGCCATGACCCCCTCATTAGGAATCATGTTGTCCCCAAGTAATAGACGCATTAATAACCTTGGCACAACACATCCTATCTGGACCGAGGACTCTGTTGGGCTCCGGATTTGTAACATTTTCTTGTTGGTTCTTGAAGACATTGTTCACTCTCCTGAAGACTTTTGTTAAGCAAATGGAATTCTTTCTATGCTATTCATACTCTGTTACACATATATGTTCCATTATATACAGAAACCATGAAGTGCTTCCAAAGCCACAAATGAGCGAAGAATTCAACTATAATCCTCTTCTGCGGAGAATCGCTGAACTTTGCAAGAATGCAGGGTGTTGGCTNCATGAAACTATGACTCCACACATTGGCATTAGGTCAACTGGGCGAAACTTGTGTAGAACAACAAAGAGGAACGACTAGACCCCCCTGACACAACAGGACCACGCCTACAAGCTAAAGGACAACATCCCCCTCCCGACACAACAGCCTCGATGAACAAAGACTAAAACCTCAAGGTACGCGA
>SNQJ01S0036592.1:237441-248782 GCA_010110895.2 Picea sitchensis
ACCTCTTTGTCATTATCCAAAATAGATTTGAAAATTTAAAATATAGCATCTTCATATAATTTTGTTAATTTAACATGTTAGAGTTATAAAATTTTGCTAATATTAACTTGAAAAAGGAAAAACAAACAAATTACCTCTTTGTCATTATCCAAAATAGATTTGAAAATTTAAAATATAGCATTTTTATATAATTTTGTTAATTTAACATGTTAGAGTTGATAAAATTTTGATAATATTAACTTATTAATAATATAACAAAATATTCATCTCTTTTTTTTGTTTACAAATCAAATTAATCTAAAGACGAGAGAGTTTAGAGACTTTTGTGAATGTTAACGTGGCAAACAAATTAAAAGATAGACGATTGATATGGACAAATATTATTGTTTACTAACACATGATGTCATTTAAAATGACATACAATTAATATTATATTTTTTAGATTTCGTGAAGAATCTTTACGTTTTATAACGACATATTTTTAATCTCATCATTGATATATTGATATTAAGAGTATGTCATGTTTTAAAGCAATTTGTTATTAAATGCTCTATTTCATAGTAAGATTTACCATATAGACGATTGATATGGCCAAATATTATTGTTTACTAGCAAATGATGTCATTCAAAATGACATAGAATTAATATTATCATTTTTAAAATGACATACACTATTATCATTTTTTTTTTAGATTTCGTGAAGAATCTTTACCTTTTATAACCACATATTTTTAATGTCATTATTGATATATTGATAAGCACTGGGATAAGGAAAGGAGAGGAGATACCAACCACCCATTCCCACCCCCAACCAAACCATTCCCAAACCAACCCGGTTCTCCTCAGCCATCTCCCTTGGATCTACCCGGGAGCATCCTTCTATTGCCTGGTAGGATAGCCTAATTATCGAGTTGGAGCAGACATAGCGGAAATGGTATTTAGTGCCGGTTCAAAAGTGACTGAACTGAAGGATTCAAAGCTTAGGGTGAAAATGGGAGTATGTCGTGTTTTAAAGCAATTTGTTATTATATGCTCTATTTCAAAGTAAGATTTACAATGAAAAGAAACATATTCGTAATCACATCATTATTATTAACGAGGTTGGTTATGGTTAGATGTCACTTCAAGTGATGTGCTAGGACTAAACAAGGTTCTCAAGTAAACAATAAAGGTCCACGAGGTGCACCGTAGGATTAAGGAAGCTCTCAAGTAAACAAGAAAACCGCAAGAGGTGCACCCTAGGTAGGATGATACTCTTCTTCTTATGGATGACAATATTATTTTCACATTTTTAAACTTCAGATGGATGAAGTCATAATTTGGAATGGATAAATATATAAATAGATGAAATGTTCATTTTCTAGAGGCATGGTGGGATTAGATCCGCTCTTAGCTTAGTTGAAGATATTTTGGGAGGAAGAAGTTTAGGGGCATTTCAATGTGAGCTTCTTCCTCAAGTCTTTGTGTCAAGAGTAGTTTTCCCTTTTTAGAATTATTTTTTTCCATAAACCTTTTATAGAGGTCCATTTCCACATATTTGCAAGTGTATGTAGTGGTTTTTTCTTTCTTTGTTTCAAAATTTCTATGACAATATCATTCAAGGGATTTTACAATGGCTCAAAGAGAGTCTGAACCCCAAAAAACCAAGCACAGACTTGGAAGTCTAAACCACATAGGAGTCGAGGAAAGAGTATATGTCATTGGATCAAAAGAATGAGTCCATGGTTTCATACACAATCTCAAATTTCCGTAGAACTAGGGTCCATAGTTTAAAATCAAATCCTTGTCTTTAGCAAGATCAAACTCAACAAAGAGGAAACCCTTTACACAATAATAGATAAAAGCCTCCTCTTTTAACTAAGGTTTCTAGGAGTCCAAAATCAATTTATCGAGATCTACTAGTCGAGGCCAGAGAGTGTTGAAATGGAAAACCATACCATTTGTAGTATAGAAGGTCATATAGATTGCAACACCTTTCACTATAGGAATACCTATGGATGAAGCCTCTAAAACAGAATCCACCAAGAACATAAGACATTCTTCAAAGTATTAATGAAATAAGATTTACCTAGATTTCCATTAGAAGGAACAAGACCAGATCTACATCAATTTTTCATACTAGCACCCACAAACTTCCAAGACTTACCTCCATGTGAGTATAGAGAACATCAGAAGAAAGAGGCATTGTTGAAGTAGGATGAACCACCACCATGCAAGAAATTAGATATAAAGGGAGCAAAGGGCCACTCCAGAGAACTGCCACCAAGAAGAGAAGCCTAGAATCGACACATGAAGGAGTAAGGACGACCATGCAAGGCTATATCGAGGTTGAGGGTTGGTCTATGTGCGGTTAGGGAAGAACCATAGCCATTACCTTTTCCTTCTATTGCATAGGCTCCATCTTTCAATATATTTAAAATTTTCCAAAAAAATACTATGTATAATAAGAGAGATTGGTTTTTTTTTTTATAATAGAAAAAAGTTGCATTTTTAAGGAATTATGGGAGTTTTTCATTTATAATATGAAAAATATCACAATTGAGAACTTGTATGATAATTTCGCATCAAATTTCTCTTGTGTTTGGGAAAAATATTGTATCTTGATCATGCATCAATTTTGACTTAATCAAAAAAGTTGATTAAAGGGGTTCTTGATGAATATTGGCTATTTCAAGTGATCCCAAAATATAAACAAGGGTAGATAGAAAATGGAGATGTCACTCACCTTTTTTATCAATCACTCATGCTTCGTGCTAAGTGACTTTGATTGAAGTTTGAACAAGATTCCCTCCTATTCAATAGTGGGTTTCTCCCAATATTCAGGTACTCTCCCACTATAAATCACAATGTCTTTGTGGATCATCATATTGTGTATGGCTTATGGATGCTAGTAAAGTTATTTTTATGTCATGAATATTGTTACTAGGGTCCATGTAGGTGTCCAACAAAGGCCCTTGTAGTTTAGACATGACATCATCAATCTCTGAAGTTTAGAAGGTCTCACTTTAGAAGTATCTCCAAGACATTTGATAGGTGGGGGATTGTTGATGTTCAAATTGGTCAAGAACCAAACAACAACCTCACGAGGATAAAATACCCCCCTTCATTTTTATAGAGGAGGTACTCCTCTTTCATAATATGAAAGATGTAGCTTGATGTTCTTGGATTGGGTTTTCATATGGGAGAATTCTAAACAACAAACCCCAAATATTTATTGTTTTATTTTTTATCTAAAATGGTTCTTGGTAACCAGATTGCTCCTTAAGTGCAAAATTTGCTAGGAAATGGACCAAGCAACTTTATTTACAATGAACAGATAATGCAATACTTTAAATGCGTATTGCGTTCAAAATTGAAAATCATTTTATGGGAATACCTAAAAAATATCATGCTTAGAAATACTAAAGTGTGAGAATTCATTAAAGTAATACCTCAAGGTAGTTCTTTGTGGATTTTAATACATAAAGATATTACACAACATTTCAGTAAACCAATTGACTAATGCTCAGAAATGAATCTTGCCAAATGCAAAAACCAAAACTCCATCAATCATTTAGACAAACCTGAATTACATTACTAGCCATAGGTATGGTTGTAAACTACTCCTATGATATTTTTAGGAAGAGACTTTGAAGAACAAGAGGAAACAACACTCAAAAAATAATCCTTATGCTTGATTTTTGATACAAAAACATAAATCTTTGAGAGAAATTGTGTAGAAGAAGAAGAATCAAGAAAATGGAGATCTATATTTTTAGATGAGGAATTCAGTTGCGTACTGAAGGCTTTACAATATTATTATGGTGATCTAACCCTCTCTTTGATGGTGATCTCTTTCTTTTAAATCTTCTACCAATGCTTTCTTGAAGTAGTTAGGGTTTATGTTCTTCTAGAAGTTTCCACATGCTTCCTCTTTTTGGAATTGATGTTTTATTAAATGTTTATTAATGAAATTAGGTTATTTTAATTTGTTCCTCTGAGTAGGAACCACTTCGGCCTTTTATAAAAATTATTTAATAAAATTTTACTTCCAAAACTTGAAGTTGACTACTTAAAGTAAAAGTGGATTGTCTTTTAATTTTTTGAACATGATAGTTAATTTCTCAACCATGGAAACCATTATATGAGAAATATTCATCATTACATATTTCAAATGAGTATCATTGAGTGAAATTAGAGTTATGTATTTCAACTTATAACCTCGGGAAATCAAGGTTCCAAACAAATTTATGAGTAAGTCATGAAAACAAAGCTAATTGTTATTTTATTTTATAGGAGAATTATAACCAAATTGAACCCTTGAAACCTATCCCATTGTATTCCTTGTATAAATTCCTTTCCAACAAGATATGAATTTCCCCAAACGGACATTCGGATCATGAGCTATAAGCTTTGAAACATCGCTGCTCAATAGATGTTGATCTGGTTCGTGGATCAATCTCAACCTTTGATTCAATTCCACCCTCCTTAGTCCCACATGCATTGTGGCGGTGGATAATTTAGTGTTTATAATGTATATGTCTTTCTTACATTCATGTATGAAATAGAAGGATTGATGGAAGCCTTAGTGTAACTCTCGTGCCTTCGAAACATTCATGCATTGGTAATATTTTGGTCACCCAGTCATCACCTAGTCATCCCCGAGTCACCTGCCATGTGTCATCCATGAGTAAGTCCATGTAACTACCACGTGTCATTAAGGTATTGTTCCACCTTTCTACCATGTGTCATCAAGGGATTGGTCCACCTCACTACCACATTTCCCAATATGGTCGTAGGTCCACGAATAAGGGGGAAGAAACTTAGGATAGGAAATAATATTAAAAAAATAAAATGAAGGGTTCATGGAGTTAGTGTGATTGCACATCTACAAACCTAGGGATATGTGAGTCCAAGGCATGTTGTACCCCCACATCACTACTCTTGCAAAGCATAAAAATAACTAAGTGTAGGAAGAGTATAACTAGTAGGGTTACGTGAGTCATAGAGTTATGTGAAAATAAGAAAATGGAAATGAAAAATAAAATAAAGTAAAATGGAAAAATGGAAAAAGGAAAATGTAAATGAATTACAAAAATGAACTAGAAAATAGAAATGAATTATGAGTAAATGGAAAATGGAAATATTAAAAATGGAAAAAGAAAAGAGGAAAAGCTTTTGTCCCCCAGGGACAACTTGAGGCTTGTTTCTACAGGGACAAACTAGTTACTTGAACTTTGGTGGAAATATTTTTTTACCTTAGCCCCAAGCTCCTCCTAGTGCACCTTTGTAGCAACAACCCAACATCATATACTTTCATGAGCCCCCTATCCAACCTGTTAGTAACATTTCTTGTCTTGGCCACAAGAGTATTCAGGTCTGCAAGTTGCACGAGAAGCGCCCGAGCACAGCATGTGAAAATCTCGTTTTAGGCTTCCAAGAAAGTAAGAGGGTGAGATTATATTGTCGACGGTCCAGATTCATCCATAAGAGCAGATCGACGGTTGGTGGGAAATCGCGGTTAGCAGAGTTGTGCCGAGATTAGTGCAATGGATAGCGCCCATATTGCATACAGGAAAGGATAGCAACCGTCCATTTAAAGGACGCGTGGCGCAATATCTAGTCACGTCGAATTTTCATCATTCGGGAGTTCGAAGGGTGAGAGTTCCATGTCGTTATACATCTCAAAACCCCGAACCCCGAAGCGCCGAAAGCGCCCAAAGTCGGGCCTGTAGTATCACTGAGAAATCTCAGCCGTCCATCCAAAGGGGACACATGGTGCGCGATTAGGATCCTCACCTTTTCTCCCATTGCGACTTCGAAGCACACGGAGCAGCTCCATCATATTCCCGAGGCACGAGGTGCCAAGAGCATCCAGGACCCGGGGCCCACAACATCGTCGGATGAGTTCAGGACCATCGGATATGAGAGGCGTTTCGCTCATCGCGACTGTGATAAGCAAGGATTAGGTCCTTCCTATTCGCGAATGCCGAAAGTGCCTTTGAGAGTAAACAGAGGGTCACAGCCCATGGTCACTTGGGAAATAAAAAGAGTTGTGCAAAAGGGGCCAAAGGCGTCGAGTTTGGTCACAGAAGGAATCATCGCGATCTCCAGGTGCCACCTGATTCGACCTCAATCCTGGTTTTCACCAGTAGTAAATGAAGGTGAGAAGGGGTGGTTGAAACCTCTCCTCATTCATTAAGTGTAAGGTATGGAGGGCCTGGCAAGCGGTCTGCTCGAGAGAGTCCTATATACTATTTTTTTCCAAAGAAACCATGCCAAGTCCTCGACTATCCAGGGAGGCTTACACACGCTAACTCGGCACTTAATGACTCAGCCCCCCCCCCCTCGCAGGAACCATGCGCAGTTAAGGAGGTGTCTGACGAAGGATATCCGTCCAAATTTGACTGAAGGGACACCAAGCCTTGGATGACTGAGTACGCCTTTGTTAGGCGAATTTTTCTGAGTATTTAGACTTAGTTTTTATATTTTGTAATCATCAATGGTTGAGCAAGGCTCCCGGTTGTAAAGCTTTAATGCAACACTATTATTCCTGGGTATGTGTGGACTTTTGAGACTTCTTGCCTTATGAATGTCAGTTTCTTTCACGTATTTGTTTACACTGTATTAGGGCATCTCGAAATTGGAGGATCCAGTCGAGTTGTAACTGTTATAGGATGATGTAGGTTGGATCACTGTAGCAGTTGCATTGTTTCTAATCGGTCTCTGTGATTTTCTTAGCATTGAACGACTTGGAATTGGAGGATCCAGTCAAGTCCCCCTTCTATCTTCTTGAAGCCCTGAACCAAAAGGATCTTGCATTCAGAGTTTTTCTTCTACAAACTACTAAAAGGTCTGTTCCCTGAGGTAGTCTGTTCACTTCTCTCAACAAGTCTTCAACCTGCTCATCTTTAAATCAACTCACTGACTGGAGTTAGATCAAGACCTCCTTTGTTCCTTACATACCAGACCCAGTCCCCGAGTTAGAGTGATATCTCCCCGAGTCTCTACCCATTTGATCACCCATTAAAATCTATCATGACATAAAACTGATGGGCATTGGGCTCTGCTCCTGCAAGCAATCCAGGAGTGACTTCTGACGCTAACATTTATGGCACTGTTGTCGGGGATGAAGTTGAAGATTTCCCCCGGGATTGAACGACACAAAGCCTTTGATTCTAATGGTGCATCAAGTATCAGAGCCTTTGAATATTGCTACTATGCACTTGATGACTCCATTGTGACGACTCCACTGTGGCGAACCTGCCGCGTTAATTGTGGCTTTCAGAGGTAGACACACGCGGTCCCATCCACAGCTGCCTTTGTCTACACCTAAAATCGATCCAGAGGTGGTTCTCAGAAAAGGAAAGGCCTCTGAAGAAGAAACTTCCACCGCCGAACCAGGTAATCCACCATCTTCTTCTGTAGGAACTCCTTTTTTTCCTCCTCAATTTCTTAACAGACCTCTTTCTGAGGTTTCCCATTTCCTGAATTTTGGGAGTGTTCCTGCTGAGTTTTCCCCTCCTGGTCTGGCATTGGAGGAAGAAACCCTTGTCACTCCCCTCTCCTCTGAAGCTATACTTTGGCGTAAACCCAGGACCGTAGAATATTTCCCCACTCCTATCTTTACCACTCCTCCTCTTGTTACTATTACCACTCCTGCATGAAAAGGAGCATATGCTGACTTGAGCCCTTTAGCCTTCTCTTTAAATCCCCTCCTATTTCCCATTCCACTTCGAGACTCATTCCCAGTAGCCCCTTCGCGAACTCCTTATCCTCCAATTTCTCCTCCACATAATATTCCTATGGCTGGTGCTAATCCCCCTCTAAATAGAATGGATGCCATAGTCCCTGCCATATATGCTCCCTTAGTCCTACCCCATCCTATGAATCCTCTCCCTACTGGAGATTACTTGAAATATATGCCCAAGTTCACTGGGGAAGGGGATATAACTGCGAAAGAGCACCTGGCTACTTTCTACAGTTATGCAGACAACCTGAACATTGAAAATGAATATGTTTGGATGAGAGTCTCCATCCAGAGCCTGGATGGTGAGGTGAGGAAGTGGTTTAGAGGATTGGCCCCCGAATCTATTGTTGGGATCGAAGCCCTGGATAGTGTTTTCCTGAGGCAGTGGGGAGATAGGAAGGATTTCATGTATTACATAACAGAGTTCGGGTATTTGAAGAATATGGAAGGAGAGTCTATCTCTGACTTTTCCAAAATATTCAATAAGATGTATAATAAAATTCCTGCCGAAATAAAACCCTTAGAAGCCTCAGCCAAGATTTCTTATGCAAGTGCATTTGGCCCCGATTTCTGTCTTTTATTGAGAGAAAGAAGAGCCACCTCCTTAGCTCAAATGAAAGATGCGTCCATAGAAGTGGAATCCAATGTATTAGCAGCTGATAGACTGAGGAACAAGGTCGACGCAGACAGAAGGGAGGGAAGATTGGAAACCTCAACTTCTGGCCCATCGATGCCCCACCCTCAAGTGGATGAACTGACCAAGATGGTGAAGTCTCTGTCTGCAGAGATGGAGAGAATGAAGGTGGAGGGATGGCAAGAATACAAGGGCCCTCAAAACACCGAAAAAAAAGGAGGTTTCAGGAGGCCAAACAATATTACTTCCCCGACTGTGCAAAGAGAGAGGGGAAGAGACAGAGAAGACCATAAAATTCAGGCCCCTTTTCAAAACAATTTTGTGGCCGAGGGAGAAGAAGGGGAAACAGGTGAGCTCGATCCTGAAATCCATTGCTTCGGAGACACTCCTCCTTTTCCTCATCTCACTCGATCTGCATACGAGAAGTCTCTCATGGACAGTCAGCTAAACGAACTAAGCAAGGGAGACAAGACTAGTGACAGCCAAGGCAGGTATGACCTGAGGTCCAAGAAGAAGATAGTAACACCTGATGTTCCTGAGCAGTCCACTAGAACAGAGAAGCCTATCAATGAAGTAGCAGACAGTCACAGAGGTAAGAAGCCCCAACCCCTCTCTCCCATAGTCGAGAGTCATGTTCCCGAAATAAGAGAAATTTTGAATCTTACATCTTCTTTTAATTTTGAGCATGAAATTCAGAAGATCAGAATCCCTGTGCCCCTGAACGAATTGATTAAGCATGAAGGGTTCAAAAGACACTTCTCTGAGCTTTTACATTCTGAAGTCTCATGTCTTCCCACAGACTCCATCAATTTGCAAGATGAAAATCCTGCAGTTATTCTAGGTCCTATGGTAGAAGACAGGAATGACTCATCCCCTCCCTTCTACACTTCCTTGAACATACATGACAAGGTACTGCACAACTGCTTGATGGATTCAGGAGCTTCTCACAACCTCATTCCCAAAACTGTCATGGAAGAGTTAGGACTAGAAGTCACCTGAGCCTATCATGGCCTCTATTCCTTTGACTCCAGAAAAGTTCAATGCCTAGGAGTTATCAAAGACCTGGTCGTGACCTTGTTTCAGTTACCCATGAAAAGTGTGGTCATGGATGTTGTAGTGGCTCATGTTCCCCCCAAGTTCGGTATGTTGTTATCAAGATCTTGGATAAAAAGACTAGGGGGAACTTTGCAGATGGACCTCACATATGCTACTATCCCAGTGTTTGGAGGAGAACATAGGAGGCTATAGAGGGAAGCCCAACTGGCCTATATAATCAGTGATGAAGCCAACCCTACCAACCATCCCATTTTTGCCTTGGACACTAATTTAGGTTCCATTGTACTACAACTCACTAATGCTTCCGAGCCTCCTCTGAAACTCAGAAATCCACCCACCACGTCCCATAAATTTCCTCCCTCCATCACCCCCATCTGGAAAATGTTCTTTGATGGAGCCTTTTCCAAGGAAGGCGCTGGTGCTGGGGTGTTTTTTGTGTCACCCACTCAGGAAACCATATCTCTGTCATAAAAATTAGAATTTGAAGCTACCAACAATGTGGCATAGTATGAAGCTCTTGTTCTAGGATTGAGAGCCACAAAGGAAATGGGAATTCAGGAGGTAGCAGTGTTCGAAGATGTAGAGTTGGTGGTCCAGCAGATCAGAAATTCTTATCAAGCTAAGCATCCTCGACTCAGAATCTACAAAAATGAGGCATGGGACTTAATTGATAGTTTCTTCTCAGCATTCAATATTTCTTTCGTCCCAAGAGAGAAGAACACAATGGCAGATTCCTTGGCTACATCAACAAGAAATTTCAAAGTGTCCTTGCCGCCCAAATTCAGATACGATGTAGAAGTAAAATACAAGCCCTCCATACCTGACAACATCAAACATTGGAACGTATTCGAGGATGATCTTGAGATCAAGAGATTTTTGGAGACTGTCGAAGAATTTTCAAAGATGCATATTGACCAAGACTCTGTCTCTGAAGAAGAGATTGATGGGGGTAAGTTTTTGACTAAAATAGCAGAGCGTAACATTGTGCAGCTCCCCAGCAACCATATTCCAAAGGGACTGGTTCTTTTGGAAAGGATTTTTGATAGAAATGATGTGTCATTAAAAGGGGAAATCTCGGAGGATGATGTTGGTACTATTCAGTGCAACATTGGCACCGAGAGTGAGCCCAAGTATGTCAAATTGTCAAAAATTCTGACAAAGGAGCAGAGGTATGAATACGCTGGACTTCTGAGGGAGTTTGTTGATGTGTTTTCCTGGACTTATGAAGATCTCAAAACATAAAACACTTCTGTCATTGAGCACAAAATCTCGTTGAAAAGAGAGGCAAAACCGTTTAGGCAGAAGCTAAGACAGATCAATCCTATGTTGCTGCCTATTATGGAGAGGGAACTGAAGAAGCTGCTACAAGCCCAGATCATCGTACCACTGAGATATTCAGAGTGGGTAGCCAACTTGGTACCAGTAAGGAAAAAGAATGGAGAAATTAGACTCTGTGTAGACTTTAGAAACCTAAACAGGAGCTCACGGAAGGATAACTATCCCTTACCAAAGATGGATCATATACTGTAGAGGGTAAAAGGAGCATCCAGGATGTCCATGATCGATGGTTTCTCTGGCTACAGTCAAGTCTTTGTTAATGTTTATGCCATTATTATAGTTCTTTGCATTTCATAAGATAAGAGCATAATAAGAACAAGATCACTGAGAAATACACATCCACAATAGACACAGCATTTATCCGGGGAAACCCTCTAGGGGAAGAAACCCCAGCAAAACTTCCTTATCATAAATGGCTTATCAAATGTTCAAGAGATAACTAAACCAATACAGAAAATCCTCCTCCAAGAGATGCACCACCCTTCTTCTCCTCTCACCAACTTGAAATGTCAACTTGCCTCATAAGAGAATGAGCAAGTGAAGTGTGTGTTAGAAGTGAGGCGCTAGCCTCTTATTTATATCAA
>SNQJ01S0036594.1:0-11617 GCA_010110895.2 Picea sitchensis
GGGTTTATCCAGGGTCATGTTGACCAAAAATACCTATGTTCATTTCATGCATGCTTAGAATGTAGATCAGCTTACTTGTGTTGTTAAGATCTAGAGGAAGTGTTACTTGTTTTGAGTTATATTGCATGTGCTAACTTTGGGTTACGAAAACACTTGCAAGGGCACCTCAAAGAACACTTAACCGACAAAAACTATGAGCAGAAAGTTACTAAACTGTTTGCTGTCCTAAAACAGCAAAGGACAGTTTTGAAGATTAAAACATAGAGCCAATTTCAAGGTCAAAGACAGACCTTGGTTGGCAGCCTCATAGGACCTCAGTTTTCTTCATTCACTTAAGGATCCCTTATGATAAAAAAGAGCTAGAGTGGTCTTAGCATGTAAGACCAGTTAAATACTGTAGCACTAATTAAGATCAAAGGTTCCTTTGTAGCTCTCAACATTTGGAAAGCCTGGGAAGTCGTTGAGCCTTCCATTTGATGGAAAGGCAACCAGTTCAGATCCAGCCTCTCTCTTAACGAACACTCCCTCTAATGGTCTCCCATTATCATAGAAATAAAAGACTTTTGGAAGACAACCCCTGTTTTCAGGCTTAAGGATATTAAAAGGGGCATCAAGAAGATCCAAGATAATTTTTCTACGAGGCAAGGAAATTGGACTTCTGGCAACAATTAAAAGACACAGTCACATTAAACAATTCAAACAGTTTCATTATGGTGCAAAATCAGAAGTCTTACTCTCTTAAGTTGGGGGTTAAAACCCATGCAACTCGCAAAAGGACTGGAATAGGAACTATGTGAAGCCCTTTTCCAAATTAATGTCAATTGAGGCATACAAATGGTTGGGCCGGAAGTCCCCCGTTGACATTAAACTTAACAAAACATGGAGACTCAAGTCCAAACTTTCAACCTGCCTTTTTGGAACTAGAGCTATTTGGAAAGCTCCCCTCGAACCAGAAAAAATTGTGATGTTTGGTCCACAATCTTAGACGACTAGCACTTTCCCAATGCCTGTCCCATTTAGGTGTGTCAGCCTCAGCCTGTGTCTTATGTGGAAGGCTAAAGTCTTTCAAATACCTTTTATGGTATTGCAAGAAAGCCAAAGTAGCCTGGAACTAGGCCACGACCTTGTATGGCCAGTTTTTCCCAGCCCCTTTCTCCTGGAAGTTTTGCCATTTTCACATTTAATTTGTATAGAAATTATTTTTTGTCTCTGGAAATGTCATAATGATACTCTGCTTAATAGGTGCTACCTCAGACTTCACTTAGACTGGTAGAGTGGCTGTAATCACCAATGTGTCCTCGTGGATTCAAGCACAATTGATAAGGCGGCAATGGACCTCTACCACCTCCACCCGCTCTTGGAATTTTGGGGTGGGACACCATGTACGATGAGAAGAGTCCCACTGGGGCAATGATATCTCCTAGTTGCACAAGGATGTTATCTGGTCAAGCTTAACATACAAAAACCCCAACTTTGAAACATGCTGAGCATGCTTACTACCATAAAATTCAATAGAATAGATAATAAGGTTTGTCGTGAGGCAGCCAGGCTGCATGAGATCTCAGGTGATGTGGACTGATTTCAGGTCTCAAAATGAAACAATAACCCAAACCAAAAAATTTAGTGTATTTTATCGTAACTTTTAATAGACTATAGAGCTAATGTTAAATTGCACCAATCCTAAGAAACTGGACTCTAGATATGTGAATGCATCCCTCCCATTATGAAGGCTAGCAGAAAGATACAATTGTGAGAAAACATAGATAGTAAAGATTTTCCACTTATATCCAAGAACAGATCGGTGACCTTATACAGTAAAAGAAGCAAGAAGGTTTTGGTTCATTATTATAAGCATTTCAAGCAGCTAAATGAGATCAGACCCATACAGAACCACCATTGAAGCTGGATTTTATGGTGGCGTAGTAAGCTGGGGAAGTGTGTGATAGCTTTCTCTCAAACCAAGTCTGTCACCACTTCCTCTAAAAACCAAGTCTATCATCACTTTCTCTTGAACCAAGTTTTCTTTGCATTTGGATCATCTAGAGCTTCTATGATGAAGGACAATTTTATTCAAATGCAAGCTAGCAAGTTCAGTAGAGAGTGTACAAAAAGTATCATCTGCTTAACTCTTAATAATGGTAATTCTGAATAACTATGGCATGTTTATCAGTGTGTCACTACAGTATACCTCGAGGCAAATGTGACAAACTCGATGGTATAGTTGATTTGCTTGCTTAATCTAGTACAAAGGGTGTTGATGTACCCTTAAAAATTACTCCCTCTAAAAAGCTCCATGGTCTGTTATCTTATTGCAACAAAAGTAACAAGGTGCACCTACAGCCCAGTCTGGATGAGATGTTTAATATAACGTATGTCCATAACACTAATAAACAAAATTGAAAAAAAAGGTGAGGTCCTTAAAAATGAAAAAAATCAGATCGTAATAATAAAAAGAATATATAACAATAAAATAAACCAGCATATATCCATCTTAACCCTGATTTTTTAATCACCGATAGATTTGTGCCTCTATTTCTTTTTTATCCCTCTCAGTGCTTAATAGATTGGGGTTAAAATGGATCTATGCTGGTTGTAATTTTGGGGTTAAAATGGATCTATGCTGGTTGTAATTTTGCAATGAAAAGGATGTCAGGACAGGGATGATCATCATACAAATTAATTTTCAAAGCAAACTAGATGCCAATAAGCATCGCATTCCCAATAAGCATCGCATTCCCTCTGCTGCAATCTTCAGAAAAGGTGTTCTTTATTTTGTCTGAATCATACTCAAGTTGCAAGGAAGTTATTCATCAAGAATCATCGCAAATTGCCAATTGAGCATGTCACAAGAACTTGGATGGCATAACCGCTTCTCAGCAGAACTTGTCTCCTCCTATGATCCAATGAGGGCAGGGCGCCTACTTCTTCCATTTCCTTACTAGGAATTCACGGCTATGCCTTAAACAAATTGACAACATATAAAGCCTGTGAGCAGATAGTACTCTACGATTTTGATTTGCGCGGAGAGGCCTATGGGTTTTGAGCCTGGGCTTGCTAAGGTCAGACTTCGCCCAGACCATGAGGTACCGACACAGTTGGGTCTGGAAGTAGTGGGTGCCAATCATTGTTTTGTCTGGACCCATCTTTTCATTATTTTTCATGGCTTGGGATTAATTTCAATCGACATTCTGCAACCCTGCCTTCTCAATCAATTAATGGCGCAGCTTGGGCAATCCTAAAATTTTAAGTACGACATTTATTTTGGTCTAAATGTTGTCACTATGCCATCCATGGTGTCGTCTGTCATGTACCTAATAATCAATAAAATGCGTTGTATGTATGTAAATGAAGGAAGAATAGCAGTAATTACCTTTTGATAGAGCGAACGAGATCTGCTGCAGAGGGATGACGCATACGCTCCAGAAAGTCATGGAAAGTTAGAGGAGCTGTAGCAGCATTGAAAATGTCCGCGTTCTGCATTTCTGTTTATGCCTCTCAATTCAATTCAGTTGTAAGGCATCATCCAAACCAAATGCCCTGCCTCTGAAACCCAAATATTAAAAAAATACTTCACAAATAACAAAATACTGAAAATTCTCTAATTCGAATGGGAGTCGCGTGTTGGAGTCTCCCTTCTGTGAGTGCACTTCACAAATTTGACTCAAAATCGAAGGTTGGGACGAGGCTTTGCGATAATAATACTAAACGATTTCTTAACCAACTGGGAATCCCGACCGGCCTGATTGGGTTTTATAATTTATTTATATATACATCGAGTATACCACCGTATAGCAGAGTGGATTTTAGATACATGTGAGAATTTATAGTAAAAATATACGAAGGAATTTATAGTTTTATGCAAAGGGATATTTAGTGGGGTTTCCAAATTCTCTTTCGGAACGAAAGGAGTTAGTGGTTTTGGCTTTTTGTTCGTCGTAATCTGTGAACATCTTCTTGGCGTGATGTTTGATATATTTTTCCACTCTGTGGTGAGTATTGGATAATAAGTTTTATTGTTGAATTGAGTAAAATATGGAGATTGTGAAGAATCTAAGAGATAAATTTTATTTTCTAAATTTATAGTAATTTAAGAGTTAAATTTTATTTTGCTTTAATTTAATTTAAATTATTTAATAATTTATATATGTTATCATATTGTATTTATATATATGTATATATTAATTTTTAATTTTAAAATGTTACATTATTAACTTTATTGAACTTTTAATTATTAAAATTATGAATATTTAATAAAAGATTTTTTTAATATATAAATAAATTCTAAAACAAATTAGTTGATTCTTTATTTTTTTTCCAAAGTTTCATAAATCAAAAACTAATTTTAAATCAAAGACTAATTTTAATAAATGAATTTTTAATTATTAAAATTATGAATATTTAATAAAAAAATTAATATATAAATAAATTTTATAACAAATTAGTTGATTCTTTATTCTTTTTCTTTAAAGTTTCATAAATCAAAAATTAATCTTAGTAAATGGTAAGGATTATCATATTAAATGTATCTTTTATTTTTTATAACTTGGAATAATTAATTGTATTGTAATCTTTTTTTTTTTTAAACTGGGAAATTTGAATTATCAAAATGGTGTAGTTGAAAGTGTTGAGAGGTTACAAAGTTTTTCAAAATTTGGGTCAATTTGAGGCCTCAATTGATCCACTCCTACAAGCTACGAATGATTGTTTCAAATGTCCAGATGACAACTTCAGATAGAACAACTTTACTGAATACACTTGGAAAAAGACTCTGAGGATGAGAGTGAAGAGACAATGCATCTAAATTATCTTGTTGAGGAAGAGCTCGCCTTTTTAGCTGACTTGCGAGCCTAACTTCGTGTGACCATTGGCTTTGAGAATACATGTGTTTTCTTCTTCTTTTTGACTTCCATCCAATCTTCATTTGTCGATGTTGGGGCATTTGAGATGCCTATGATTCCTAGATTGTCTTGATGTGAAACTTCTTGCTTTTCCTGAACCGGACTCTCAGCTGCCTTAGCTTGAACTGTTAATGCTTCAGCTTTGATAGCCTCATCTGCCCAACTTGCCAAAGCACTGAAGTTGGGGTGAGCATGCCTAACTTTACCTGAGTCTGGAGAATCCAAAGCGTCTTTTTTCGTGAGCTTCTGAGGTGTTTCTTGCTGCATTTCGGGATGCTTGATGTCTCTGGTGTGACATTGAGATCCTCTATTTTAGATTTTGAGCCATTCAAAGCAGGGCTTAGAACTAGAGAGTCCCCAATGGAGGGAGCGAAGCTAGCTTGAGCCTCTTTGGTCCCCACCATGGGAGGGTCATCAATTGAAGAAACATCCTTGGAAATAAGTTGATGATCAATGTGGGATCCAACCCACCAGGTTGATTTTCGTTGTTTTCGAGCTTTCTTAGGGCCCCTAGGACATTGGGCTGCCAAGTGTCGCGTGGAATAACAAGCTCGGCACCGTAAAGTAATTTTTTCATAATCCATCTTTTGAGTCCACGACTAATTATCCCCTGTCAAGTTGATTTCGACTGGAAACCCTTTGTTGAAATCCATTTCTACACATATCCGAGCATACGTGCAGAAGTTGTATTTTTCTGTTTTAGGGCATCTGAAATGGAACCTTCCTAAAGCATTATCGATGGAATGGAGAGAGGATAAGCCCCAAAGATGCAAGGGCAAGTTTGGGAGTCTAACCCAAACAGGGGCTGAAGATAACGAATCTTTCGAAGGATCAAAAGAAGGAGACCAGGGCTTCATACTTAAACCAGAACTACCCTAGAACCAAGGGCTGGAACTAAAGATCAAATCTCTATCTTCTTGAAGATCAAACTCAACAATGAAAAAACCTTGAGCACAAGGGTGAATGAAGACATCACCTTTCAAAAATGGCAACCAAGATCTTGAAATCCAATCATGAAGATCAACAAGATGAGGCTAGAGGCCATTAAAACGACAGATGAGTGTCGTGGAGCTGAGGCGAGCTAATTTGGAAATAACGTCCTTCCTCAAAGAGATGGTGGGGGTCAGAGCCTCATGAACCAAACTAGATGAAGTATTTAAATTCATCTTGACAGCATCATAGAATGAGTTGCCATGAAAGGCATTAAAAGCAGAGGGAGAGCCCTTGAAAAGACTCCCCGGCGGCCCACTAGAGGCTTCAGACAGGGCAGATCTGAGGCCTGGAGCAGAGGATCTGAAGAAAGGAGCATTGATGGGAGAGGAAGCCTCCATTGTTGGAGAAGAGCCTACAAACAAACCTCGCACACACAGGGCAGCCACGAGCAAGAGGAGTGGCCAGGGAAAAACCCTAGTCGCTGAAACCACTGCGCTAGATGGGCGTCGCACGCTCCTGCATGACGTCGCACAAGTCATTATTTGTCAATAAATTTGGAGGACATGGGGGTGGTCTTTAATCCCAATTGTATTGCATTCTTATTATGTATTCAATAATTGTTTTTTTTATAATTTAGAATAATTAATTGTATGGCATTCGTATTATGTATTCAATAATTATTTTTTTTATAACTTAGAATCATGGATGATTTTAGGGGTTAAATTTAGCAAATGGGTTAATTTTCCATGGTTTTCCCAAAAAAAAAAAAATTCCATTTTTTCTAAAAACTATTCCCCCAAATTCCATAGATTAAAATCATTTTACCTTAAAAATCGCCAAAATTTTATAGAAACTATACAAAATTCTTAGACATTTAAATATTTTTACAATCATCCTAAACATAATAATAACCCATATTTCTACATTTTAATATAAATTTCCATCCTTAAAATTATCTCTACTTAAAATAATTAATTGTATTACATTTTTATTATATATTTATATTGAATATAAGTTTTAACAATTAATATATATATTTATTTAACATAAATTAAATTTGTTTATCTAATTTTATAAAATCAAATTATTAAATTGGTAATAAAAAATTTAAAAAAGATTTATTTTTTTTAAGAAACACAAGAGTAAGTGGTAATAAATCCTTAAACTTTTCATTGGGTGAGCCTCTTAGTATTTTGTAGAAATTGATTAGAATGAGTAAGTGGCTTTCTATATGGAAATAGAATAATTTTGTTTAGAGAAGAATCTATTTTATACTTTGGGTACAAGAGATCTCCATTACAAAGGTTTGGTTTTTTTTAGTGTGAGAGATATATGTGTATTTTTATTTTTATTTGGGGGGATTTTGTAATATATGTATGCATAGATTCATTTATTCCCATAAATCTATTTTAATTTTAGATTTATCAAACACATTTAAAAGTTTATGAATAATCCATTTTGTCATTTAAAAAATTTAAAATGGATTGTGTTATTAATTTTATGGGAAAGTGAAATAAAGTTTATACCATGTTTTGAGATATGGAAAATAAGGGGTCATTGTGTGGTGTATTAATAAAGGTGTTATTAATATTTGTGAGAGGAAAGGGGAGAAGAGATTTTATAGTTATGGAAGTTATTCCAAGACATCACAAGATGGGAATATGCTAAAGTGGTTTCACACCCACACACCCACACAATTCATCCCACAAAGGAGGGGAAGGGTGAGCAAGGAAGCATACTTACCTTGCAACCAATCAACCGTTATGTTAGCAGGTGGCATCACTCCCTTGTGAAGAGATGTGGAAAGGTTTAAATCTCTCCACTATGCACTACAAGGAAAATAGGCTTTTGTGGAGGTTTTAGCAAAGATTTTTAGTGTGACAATATTTGGAAAATTTATCAAAAAAAACTCTTGTAAAGAAAACAAAGGTTTTTGCACAAGATTCATAACTAATAAAATATGTGCAAATTGAGGTTTTTTCATTGTTGCACCACACACAAACAGTGCACCAATGTGCCACTATTTAAGACATACAAGTGTGTCTAATATAATATAAAGCATCAATGTGTTTATATATTGTTGAACATTGATATTGTATATCTCCTTGTGCATCATGAATCCCTTGTAACTACAATGGAAATGGTATCATTGGAGATAATGGTGTTGATGTTGTAATAAAGAGCATTGGGATTTCATCAATAAAAATGCACGAATACATGTTACATGCATGGATGCTTGTATTTTATAAATCCCATTGGTGTTCTCATATATACAAGGAGCATTGGTACATACATACATGTAAGGTGCACCAATGCATGATAAAATTTCATGCAAACCATTGCTTATATATTGAACACACATCGGACGTGCCAATGATGAAAATACACCAATGTGTGCAAATTATTAAAATGCATTGATGTGTCTCAGTGCCAGAATTCCCCCATGTTATATAATATTTTGCAGGTATGCAAATGCACCATCTTGTTTCTTAGTTTTTAATAAAATGTCGAATATGGATCAAATAATAATAGTATTGAGTTATATATTTTAACTAATATGTTTAGATATAATCATTGCATTGATGTATTGTAATATTTAGACAAAGGGGCGGCAGGTGTGAGGGCGACTATCTATAAGTCTGAAGGTCAACCAGTCATCAATTATGCTTGGGGACTTGAATCATTAACTAATAACGAAGCATAATCTTTCGCTCTATATGTCATAATCAAAATGGCTCTCTCCAAAAGAATAAAACACCTTATCATTTGTGAATACTCCATGCTAGTCATAAGAGCAATTGTTCAAAGAAATATTGTCAAAGACAATATATACAATTGTATCATGTTTTGTTCCCTAGACAAGCTCAATTTTTTTGAAAAATACACTCTTTGTCATATCAAACGAGAGTTAAATATGGACGTGGACAGATATGCCAAGGTTGGCTCAAGGTTAAACAAAAAGGTAATATGGTAATTAATGGAGAATTAAGGATTCATCCCCTCCCTTAATCTCATAATGATGGTTATAAATGCAAATCATGGCAGGCGTTGCTCCAAGGTCATTCCACCAAGGCTCTCACACTCCACGATTAAGTCGAGTTATTTCAATTATAGACGCAACACATGTGGTTTTTGGTTATTAAGGAAGGAAACCATGCATCTGGAATTCGTGGTAGAGACGACAACGACTTGTGCAACAACCATGGACTTGGTGGAACAACCCCTGTTGCAAACTCCCTCATCTTCCCTTCACAATCTTATGGAATTTGCATTTTGATTTTAAGGTATCCTTGGTTCCTATTTGAGATTTTCAGTTTTTGTTTTCCTGGTTTAAATTTATGCACCTGGGAAGTTTCACTCATCACTTTACCAGTATGTGGGATGAAATTAGTGAGCGGAATTCAAAAATTGGGCTAGGGGCCGCATCGTTCTTGTTTCCTGGTATTACTCTTTCCTTTGAGCATTACAATTCTAGTTTTCTTGGTTCAATTATGTGTATTGATGGTCATCTCTCTCATTTATGGGAAGAAATTGGTGTTAGGAACTCTCATAATTTAAAGTTGACTTTAGGGTTTCCCTTATTCCCTTCCCCCGGTCAAAATTTAATCTTCGAGTTTTGATTAAGCCACTTCCTTGTTCATCCCCTGCCCTAATCTAACAATATTGAACCCTCTCCTGCTATTAATAATCATCGTTGGAGTTTTCATTGCAAAGCCCAAATCTGGTTGGGTTTTAATTTTGAAATCCCCACTCATCAAAGTTTCAAAAAGTCTCATACCTTGTTTGTCAATTATGAGACCAGCGAGAACCTGAGCCATCATCAACCACTTGTTGGGGATATTTTGAGCTCAATTTTTAATTGTTCTTTATGTGTCAAGAATTGGAAGTGTGACAGATTGGATTTGAGAGGCTACCAAACAATGAAACCGTCATGGAATGAAATAAAATGCATCTTAAGGAGGCACGAGGATATTTTTTAGGGTTCCAAGAGCCAAATTGGAGAATTTGCAGTCAACTTCAACAATATGGAACATATGGTCACTGTCCTCTTCAATAGAACTTATAGCTTAGATCAAGAAAGGCAGAGAACATTTGCTCTAGAGCAAATGGTGGAAATATTACTACAAAAAATGGATCATCTGGAATGAGAACTCAGAGGAGAAAGAGAGGAGGAAAGATATATGATAAATGATTTAGAGTAGACCATGGTGAGATTACTCCAAAGGATGGATATTTTAGAGCATGAACACAATCATTTTAGAGCAAGGGCAACCCCCCAACACTCCAATTCAGGGCCCAATATTTAAATATCAAGGAATTCTCGAGCTGGATAATCTGGTATTGATCAAGGAGGGGAAGTAGAACCAATGGACACAGAAAACAATGTACAAAGTCAAGTTGAATTGTAGGATGAACCAGTCAACAATCCAACAACTCGAATATGTACTTTAAATGTATTTAATGGGCCAATTTTGTTGGAGAAATTTATATTTTCGACACACTAGTTCAGTGGGAGTTAACTGACTAGTTCTATTTTAGACTTTCTATTTTTACCATCACTATTATGCATGCATGCATTCCTAAGGAAAGTTAACTGTTTGATTTATTTTCTTAATTATGGAATGTTTTGCTCTATATATGAATGTATTCCACTCGTTCATTGTATCATATTGATCATGATCTATGTATCAATCATCAACTCATTGGAATAGTGTGAATATATTTTCTCATTCTTCCATATTGAATCTCTCTTCTTTTCTTGATAAGCTTTGTTTGCACTTGTTTTAGCTATATCTCCTGTGCAAGTTTCCATGAAACAATGACATGGTACCAGAGCTATGTTGCTTGGAGCAAACCAGACAAGCCAAAGAACAAGGAAAATCGGGGTTTCGGCGAGCTAAATCCGAGGTCGTATCTTTCAGTAGTTATTCCTCCCAAAATATTACGTTTTTTAGGAAACGGCCAGTGAGGAAAGTAAATCGACCCATTTTGGAAGTGGGTTTTCAACCGTTTGGAGATGTTCTTCATCATTTGCTCATAATGTAAGCCGCAAGATAGCCTCCTGAAACTGATACGAATTTGTGGTTGTACCTTTCTACATTCATTGCTCCCAAAATATTACATTTTGGAGGAAAGGACACACGTGGAAAGTAAATAGACCCATTTTGGAAGTGGGTTTTCAACCTTTTGGCGAAATTCTTCACCGTTTGCTCAAAAAGTAAATCACAATAACATCTCCTGAAACTGATACGAATTTTCACTTAAAGTGCCCTTTCTGTCGTGATTTCTTAATTTTTCACTTGCAGATTGAGAGTAAATTTTTAGGGGTTCTTAGAAACAGTGGGAGAGATGGATAGGAAAACTTTTATACAGTCAAACTTGGTGGTAATCCTCACACCATACAATTATTTTGATTGGAAGCCCGAGGCAGAATTCCAACTCAGAAGGAAAGGATTGTATAATTTGACGATGGCAACAGAAACATAACCTACATCAACGATTGAGAAGATGAGATGGGTGAACCGTAAGGATGAGGCCACATGACTACTTCTTGAGTTAATATCCACTGATTTATGGTTTCATGTTGTTGCATGCAAGACTCCAAACGAGATCTGGACCACCTTGGAAGGACTCTTTGGAAAGCAGGATGAGATGTGAGGTCATATGCTTGAGGTAGAGTTGAATACCTTACACCCTAAAAGTTTTGATAATATACAAGATTTTTTTACTAAATTTAAATCTTTGCTATTAAGCTTGGGTGAATGTAGTATTGATAAGTCTACACA
>SNQJ01S0036594.1:11667-28424 GCA_010110895.2 Picea sitchensis
AACAACTTATTCTAACAATCTTGGCCAAGCTAGGACCAGAATACACTGTATATGTCTCCAATTTCCATTCTGGCAGATGTCTTTTTGGAACAAATTGGAAAATGCCTACGTTGGCTCAGTTCATTGAGTCTCTTACACAAGAGTAGACAAAACTCATATAGATGGCCCTCATGAAAGATCCCAAAGCACATGCACTCACCATGCATGATGGAAAAGGGTCATCCAAACAAAACAAGAAGGAGGGATATTCCAAACCCTTTAATGATTCTTCAGGTTCCAAAGACTCTTTAGATTCCAAGAAGAAGAAGAAGGGAAAGCAGTGCACTTACTGCAATAAATTGAATCATGAAGAATCCACATGCATGAAGAAACAGATTGATCTTATGGCGCAGGCATTTTAGAAGAACAACCTTGGAAACTTCATTCTAGAGGGAGTCAAGAAGCAGAAGGAAGAAGATCCTGCTCCTAAGAAAGGTAATCATCATGCTCTTCTTGCAATTAATTCGTCATTTGATTCATGGATTATAGATTGTGGTGCATCCCATCATATGGCAGCGAAAGAGGAAGTTTTTGTTTTTTTTAGTCCATGCTCAAGACCCCATATTCTCATGGGGGATGATACTCCAATAGCAGTAGCAGGAGAAGGGAGAGTGGAACTCCACAATGACAGTTTTGAGAATGTTCTACATGTTCCAAAGCTTTCTATGAATCTGCTCTCAGTTTATCAGATCGCTCAGAAAGGTAAAAAGGTTGAATTTACATCAGATTCAATTTCAGTAATTGACATACATGACAATTCCATCATTGCAATTGGTGAGGTGGATCACAAGTCAATGTTGTATAAATTCACTAAGTTTTCTGACGATGACTCCTCTATTCTACTTACACATAAGGAGAGTACTTTGCATGCACCTCCATTGCAACATGCATATACTCTTGTTCTTCCATCAGTTTCAGACATCATCGATGATTCCACACACTCATATTTTGTACATGGAAATAAGAAGGTAGTACAACCAGATAAGAAGCCAGTGTCGAAGCTTCAGCAGATGCCCAAGAAGGCACATACCACACTTTAGGCACTAGGAAACCTTGCAGGGAATCCATTGGATTCGAGGAGGACTCGATCTCATCATGAGGAGTCTTCTCATGTATTTTCAGCTTCAGAACCTGCGATGCCCATGCATTGCTATATGATTCAATCTATTGATCCATAGAACTACAATAGGGTTGTGGAAAATCCATTATGGCAAGCAGCCATGCAGAAGGAGTATGACTCACTCCTACAGAACCAGACTTGGAATATGGTTCCATGTCCACCAGAAAGGAATATTTTCAGGTGCAGATGGGTCCAAAGGATCAAGAGGTACAAGGCCCGATAGGTTGCCAAAGGACTTCATCAGATCCATAAATATTTCTACATCTTCACGAAGACTTTCAGTGAGCAGAAGTTTCAGACTTTGCGGGATCATCTTGCAGTGAAGAACACAGTTGCCTAACAACTGTCATTTTCTTCTTTTGATACATTATCTTTTGAGGGGGAATTTTGTTCCCACGTGGTTTTCCCTCTTTCCTCGNTTAGTGTTCATTAGTTGCATTGTACATGAGTACCTAAAATGGCCTAGTAGTTGGGACTCATTTTTTACTCCATAGTGATGTTCAGGGGGGGTGTTCGAGAAATTTATATTTTCGACACACTAGTTCAGTGGGAGTTAACTGACTAGTTCTATTTTAGACTTTATATTTTTACCATCACTATTGTGCATGCATGCATTCCTAAGGAAAGCTAACTGCTTGATTACTTTTCTTAATTATGGGATGTGTTTCCCTATATATGAGTGTATTCCACTCATTCATTGTATCATATTGATCATGATCTATGTATCAATCATCTCTCATTGGAGTAATGTGAATATATTTTCTCATTCTTCCATATTGAATCTCTCTTCTTTTCTTGATAAGCTTTGTTTGTACTTGTTTTAGCTAGATCTCCTGTGCAGGTTTCCATGAAACACTGACAAATTTATCATAATATATGGCAGCTGGGTTGCTCAGATGTATATGTTTTTTTGTGTTTTCTATGATAGAAGGCTAGTAGATATGAACTTTGACTATAANTTTATATTTTCGACACACTAGTTCAGTGGGAGTTAACTGACTAGTTCTATTTTAGACTTTATATTTTTACCATCACTATTGTGCATGCATGCATTCCTAAGGAAAGCTAACTGCTTGATTGCTTTTCTTAATTATGGGATGTGTTTCCCTATATATGAGTGTATTCCACTCATTCATTGTATCATATTGATCATGATCTATGTATCAATCATCTCTCATCGGAGTAATGTGAATATATTTTCTCATTCTTCCATATTGAATCTCTCTTCTTTTCTTGATAAGCTTTGTTTGTACTTGCTTTAGCTAGATCTCCTGTGCAGGTTTCCATGAAACACTGACAAATTTATCATAATATATGGCAGCTGGGTTGCTCAGATGTATATGTTTTTTTGTGTTTTCTATGATAGAAGGCTAGTAGATATGAACTTTGACTATAAAGAGTCATTTTTTGTAAAATTTCGATTTTTTCTTTGCCTCGGGGTAGCCTTTATATATATATATATATATATATATATATATATATATATACATACAAATCTTCGATTTCTTAAAAAAGAATTTAAACAAACATATCAATTGATTACACATTTATTCGTTATAATAATGTAAATCATGCATTATCTAATTGGCAACATAAACACTGCAACATAATAAGAAACCTATTGTATTATATAAGAATAAGGAACTCTTCATCATGCAAAATGGAATAACATAAAGGTATGTGATAAATGAATTGTCAAAAAATAATTATTGCAACTATCAGTAACATGTCGTCATCACAAATGTAACAATATAAAGGTCCATGTTACACAAAATGTTCGATTTTTACAAACATTCCAAAATATAAAACCCGTACCATTCAATTTTATGAATAACAACTAGAAACTCATTTCTTGGGTTTGTTTTTTCAATGGATTTAGGTTTTTCATTGGGGCATGACAATCTACAAGGAATTATTAGACTATGTGCTTATATCTTCTCAAAAGAATTTGGTAGATTATTGGAGGTTCTCTACAGAGGTATTAGTTTCATTTGATCTTAATTCTATGATTGTTGGATCTACCCTAGCAAACCTTAGCTCTCCTCGACCAAGCGAGCTAGTTATGATCATAAAAATCATTTTCATTTAGTTCCTCAAGGCATGCATGTGCTAGTTTTCATATGTTTTTTGAACATTTCAAAGTGTCAAAGAATCCATTGGATGGTGTCATGTTGTCAAAAGGCTTGGTTGACATTAAGGGTTTCATTGACCTTGTCAACTCTTATGGATCTCATATTATAACAACATGTGTCAATGTGGAAGGAGGTGTTGTTTGTGGTTCATTTTCACAAAAGGGGCAGGTTTACATTTACTCGATCCCATGCTCGACATGGTTATAAGGGGGAAGTCTGGAAGATGTACAGTCATCGGCCCTTTGGCATTCTTATTAACCTGTAGTATAATCTTGGAATCAAGCTTGAAGGTTTTTAGAGTTGGGTTATTTAGGGTTTGATGAGGTCTTGATGGTGAAGTGAATAGATTGCAATGTGTAAATGGTGGATATGTCGGTAGTGGCCTAGCTCTAATCGAGTTTATTGTGGACTTTTTGACAAAAGGGTAAGGTTTAGGGGTTTTAGGGTCTCCATGGTCTCAAACTACTAAGAAAGGGGAAAAAGTGTGTCAAGCTTTGTTCAAAGAAAATAAAGTTAGTCATAGGGGAGGATGTGGTAATGAATCAAGTGTTGGACTTGCAAGAAAAAGTTTTTTTGGGAAATTTTTTGAATGGGTTATTTCAAATAAGTCTTTTAGCTAGTGGATGAATGATATGTGCTTTCAAACTCTTGGTTATATCCTCGTGTTCCATGTTTTAACCAAAGGTTGGATAGCCTACGTATTTCATTATGGTTAAGTTGGAAAGAAATTCTAAGTAGAAAGTGGTTTTGGGGACCAATGGTTCTAGCCCTTAAGATGTGGATTTTGTGCTTCAATCCCATGTGCGGAGTGCATTGGTTTAACATATATGGGTTAAAATTCCATGATCCCCCATGAAGTTATGGTTTGAATCCTCCCTGTAGGCTATTAGAGATAGTATGGTCAAATTTCTAGATTTGGGAAAAAGCTTGAAAGATGAGGTTAATCATTTTGTAGCCTACATTCTTGTGGAGTTGGGCCTCAAGCAAGGACTTCTTGTTGTTAAGATGGTAACCATTAAGTGAAATCACTATCAATTAGTAGATTATGTACATGTTCATTCATATTTGTGAATTCTCTTGGATATGGGTACCTAACTGATGATTATTTATATAAAAGGTGTTAGGTAGAATGGAGGAGGAAGAATCCTATCACCTCTTCTTTGGATTCACAACCTACATTGGTCAAGGGTTCTATGCCAAATAAGAGAGTAGAACCTATTAAGGTCGAACAAGTATTGAGGGAAAGAATGTGGACCATTTAATTGAGAAAGTCGGGAATGTTAAAGACTCCAACGTTCGTTCTATCTCCTCGGACTTATAAACTCTTTAGTGTGACATTGTGGTCCCTACTCGAAAGTTGGACAAATTGAAAAGAATTGTGAAAAACCAACCAACGCTTTCAAGTTCAACCCTGTGTGATTGGAGGATGAAGAGTTTATCAAATTACTCCATAATGTGTGGAGGACTTTTAATGGATCTATTAAGGTTATGCAATGTTCCAATTTGCAAATAATCTTAAGAGAGTCTAGGTTGCTACATTTGCTTGGTCTAAGCAAAAATTTCAAAACTCAAACCTGGCATTCAAATATGTGTAAACTCAAATTGCATGATTTATGGATTAAATAGGGAAGGTGTTCTTTTAGGAGGAAAATATCAAACTCAAGTCTTTGGAATCTAATAAAAAAATCCAATGGATTAGGAAATATTGTGCTAGGAATCAGAGAAATATCAATATTATTTTGCAAATGTAGAGCCAAGATGGAAATAAGGCTTGGGGATTAAAAAAATCATTTATTTGGGAAATATATGGTTGTTAAGTGTCCATGGAGACTATTTGTTCATGAAAGGTTGTGGAGAACAGTCATCAAGTAAAAGTACAATGAACCTCTCTCCTCACAATACTAGATTAGATCACTTGTTAAGCATACTTATAATGTGTCTATGATTGGGAAGGCTTTGGTATTATCCTTCCCATTAACTGGGAATTGAATAGCGTGGAAGGTAGGGAATGGCACTGGAGTTAGAATTGAACCTAATCCCTAGGTAAGTGGTTGTAACTCCTTTAGATTACCAATGGAAGTAGTAGATTTTCTTTAGCACCAAGGTATTTATATGTTGGCACGTGCAACAGATCCATTAGTATCTATTATTTGGTCACAAGTTTGGAAGACTACAAATATGTTGGGTTCGATTAGTGAATCAATTATTAGGTGGGGAGATTTTGTTAGTAAGCTACACTAGATTCAAATCAAAATCAATGATGAAGAGGATTCCTTGGTGTGGTACAAAAAGTTGGTCTTTGGAACTATATAGCTCACCCTAGATATAAAGCCATGTTTTCAAATGAGGTGCATGGAGGTATCTTATGGTGGTGGAAGTCATTATGAAATATCAAAGCTCCTTTGAAGACTCATATCTTCTAATGATTTTCAGTGTTTAATAGCATGCCCTTACTCGTGATTTCCCACGAAAGAGAAGTTAGCAAGGCCTGGGGTATTGTATTTTATCTAGAAATGATGAGGAAAATATGGACAAATTTATTAATTCATTGTTATTTTGCACAAAATGTGTGGTATCAAGCCTTATCTCTGACAGGTGGTTTGGGGAGGTGGCAAAAGTAACGATGTAGAGGCTTGTCTTAGTGACCAGTTTGAGAATATGGGTTTAAAAGAACACGAGGCACTCTCTTGTGTTGTATATTGGGCACTTTGGCTAACTATAAATGTTATTATTTTCCAAGATAAGGTTGTTCCATCTTTTTGAGTGTTGCCTCAAATTGTATTTAGTTACCAAAGCACTTGGTCTCCCATTAAGGTTAAGCAAGCTAGACAACTAGGAGAACTAGTGATAGACAAATCTTAGCCTTGGTACCTTTTCAATGGAGCAATGCAAGATGAGCCTCGTATTTGTGGAGTTGGTGGTATTTTTCTTATTTCTTGTTCACATTTCATTAGCTTCAAAGAAGGTTTATGGAATGGATCAAATAATTAGGTTGAATTGTTAGCTTTGTTATTGTTGCATGGAAGAGTTGTGGATAGAAATGTATCTCATTTGCAAGTCTTTGGTGATTTAACTCTTGTTATAAATTGGATAGCTGGAAGGAGTGTTATTTAGAACTTATTACTTTCTCCTATATACAATCCTATTAAAAGCATTGAAGAGCAATTGGTTCATGTTCCACATACTCATGTTTTCAAGGAGTTAAATGTTCATGCCAACTCACTATGAAAGAAGGCTTTGAATATGGTTGTTGGTTCGTAACTCAAGTGGAAGTTAGTGATGGTGAATTGTTACCAATTTGCATAACTCCCATTCATTCATAGTTTCCTAAATATATACTCAATGATATGATGTTGTTGTAGAGTATGACAATTGATATGCTTCAAGACTTTTCAGTTCTCTTTGTAATTTTCTCTTCAAGGCTCATATGACCTTAATGGGTGTTACTAACTTTTTGTAGTCCATGGGTGATGTGTTTTTTGTTTCTACATGTGTTAACAATAGTTAACGATAGTATGAAGGGTTATCAAAGCATGCTTATATGGATCTAAGATACAGGTATTACTTCTTTGTAATAGTTAACGATAGTATGAAGGGTTATCAAAGTATACTTATATGGATCCAAGATATAGGTATTATTTCTTTGTAATTTGGTTGGAAAATTTCACTCCTTCATGTGTATATTTGGGATTGTACACCCTCAATGCTTAGATGTTTTTTTGGTTTTAGTATTGCGGGAACTATTTTGAAATTTTATGAAGCCTTATGATGGACCAATATTGCGAGAGAAAGCACTTAGATGATGTATCTTCTTTTTCTCTATAAAATGCAAAATGTAATTTTTTTCATTATAAAAAAAAACATTTAATCATATTGATTGCCATTCATTATTCAAGCTTTTGTTTAGTGCTTGAGTTGTTTGCATGCCTCACTTCTTCATCAGTTGTGAGGGATGTTGTATCTGGCTTATTTGCAATGTTCTATCGATTAGCTTTATCTTGTTTGGTCTCTCTATCTCCCATCGAAAAACATAGAAATAAAGTGTATTGAGTATACCGACATTTATCATATAATATAATATAGGTGATTGAATAAATCAATAACCTTACCACAACAATGAATGCTTCATGAACAATATGCATTCTTTCAAAGTCATGCCTCGTGCCTTCTTGCAACACATTTTCCATTGGCTCCACTCCATACTTTGTTTCTTCCAAGTTTTATGCACCATCACATAGTTTAGATATATTGAAAGTTTCACTTTTTGTTCCATTTTTTATAAATAGGGGATGCCAAACATCATATCAACTTATAGAATAAGGATAAATATAGTACATCGTAACCTAGAGCAACAATGGATTTATGCATCAGGGGTATTGCAAGGCGGTATTACAATGTGTATGGGAATTGTAATGTAAGCATAACATTATGGTTAGCATCAACATGTCACATTATCAATACAGCGTAACATATATGCAAGACGATACACCCTACAAGCATATGACTTATGGATAGGGCTATCTCCCCCGCAACTCCATGTGTATGATGAACTATAATTATTCGTGGCTTTACTAACAAATTCTTCAAGTAACCCTAGATAATCCAACATATAATCGCAACCTATACTTAATCCAATGTCAATCAATGCTCACATGGCTCTTCTTTGTAAATGAATGCCTTGTAAAAAATATCCATGGACCATTGTAAATTAATTAAAAATAAAAATAAAAAACAAATATGATTTTTTAACTGAGAGAAAGGTAAGCACTCATCACAAATTTTGTACTCAATCCTTTTTTTCCTTGTTGTCCCATCCTATGCAATGAATGGGTTCCATTTTGTTTTATTTCCCACAACAATAGAACAATTGGCAATGAGCATTTCACGTGATAAAATTCATTTATTACACATATTAAGAAAAAACAATGATTACATATTTTTTATGCATGTTGTTGTTGGGGTAGCTCTTCCTATGATTCAATTATTCTTAATTCATTGACGATATCCTTGTACACGTTTATGTACATCCCTACCAAGATGTCTTAGATATCATCTCGTTCAACACCATTAATTTTATTAATCTTCATTAACAACAAAAAGAGAAAAAAAAAATGATTAATATTTCTATGAGGTTATTATAACATTAATATTAATTTGGTGGACTAGTGTATACATATTATACAAAAACATGCTTAGCAACAATACCTTCTAAATGATTTTTTTTTTATTGTGGGATTTTGTATTGCAAGTCTTATTGCCCATTTCTTTGAAAATGTTTGTTGTAGTTTAAGCATAAAATGGTTCTTAGATTCACTGGATTAAATTGTGTACTATAAGTGAAAAGAACATCTATATGTTCTTTCCACTATATCCCTCTTAGTATTATAAAATATTTTCCCCTTGTTATTAACTTTCATCGCCACTCCAAATGAATCAATGACCAATTCATCACGGTTTACATCCTTCGTAATTTTCTTCTTCTTAGGTCAACCTTATGTTCCCTCATTGGTGTTCCTTGTACAACATCCAATATAAGCAAAATCAAATGGTTGAAACTCATTAGTTATTATTGTTAAGAAGTACATCATTAGTAAAAATTCAAAGAAAAACTTAATGTTGATCACCTTTTCATCAACAGTACCTTGTTTGCAACATTTTTCATAAAACTTTTACAATCTTTTCCACTAGGATTGAGAACGATCTTCCCAAGTTTTTACAAGTTTTTGCTTTACATGACACACATTAACCGATGTACATCATTTAAAGTCACACATAATTCAAATTATATTACTTATACGTTAAAACTTTAAGTAACTTTCCTTGCTCTCTTCTTGGTATGTGCTTCCCTCACGCTCGTTGCAATAAGTTTTTTTTCCCTATTATTTTATCAACCATCTTCTATAAACAAAAGACATGCATAATGATGCAACTTATGAAAATATGTTTTATAAATTAAGTTAAGAATTTCAGCCTAAAACTATAACAAGATTCTAAAATATTTTCAAGTTAAGCAATGCACATGATACAGTAAAACAAATTGATGCATTTACATATGTAGGGAGCACCATGTATCTTGATGTTCATATATACAAAATGCTCACACAAAAACACATGTAGTTTTGGTGTTGAATGGTGTGCTCTATATTATGAAATGCACTAGTGTGACTATATTGTAACATGTGTAACATGAAACCTACAACTATTTTGTTTGGAAAAAAAAAACATTGATAGGGACAGCGTTTGGAATCCAAGGCAATGAGGGTGCCCTAATCCTTGAAGACATTATCAAAAACACCATTGAGGCCAAAAAATACCTCGAGCGCCCTAAAAATATATATAATTGTGAAAGGGAAACAAAATTGAACACCTGCGGCTATGGTTTGCAATAAAAACAAACAATAAGGAACCAACAAGAAAGTTGATCTGTAAACGAGGGACTTATAGCCCACTCACTTCACCAACATGGATACTATGTGGGATAACTTCTAAGCTCTATTATTGATCTTATATAGAGAGCTCTGTCTTCTGAGAGGCTATTAGGCCTCTATCCTTGATGAAAATCTAAGTATGAGCTCATCTACAAACCTCTCTATTCACTATCATTCAGCATACATGTGAGGATAATATGATGGTTGGCTCCATGGATTGAGTGTTTGGTTGTCTTATGTAGAGACCTCCTTTCCTCTAAGTGGCTACAAGGCCTATGTTCTAAGTGTAGACTTATTCTCTAGCAATCATGTAAGGATGCTTTTGTCCGTTGTCTCATAATGCCAAGGAAATTACCAATCAGCTCTATGTGCATGAATGGATGCTCTTTGTCTTTTGCTCGTTGGAGATTCTCCTCTACAATTGTGAAAATCTTCCTTTTCAAGATGAAACATCCTTGAATCATGCCTTTAAATACTTTCTCATCCATTCCATCTTAACTACAAAGTGCTCTTCCTTCACTTGTTTAAAATCAATCCAAATTTTCCATGAGAAATGAAGAAGATGAAAGCTTTAAGTAGCAAACTATCGGCAAAATTTGGATCCTTTGGTGATTTCCAAGCTCAAAATGAAAGGTTCACTAGTTGTTTGAGATTCCAGTTATCCCAAACCTCAATGCAATGCTTCCAAGAGGTTCTACTTGCTGCCAAACAATATTTTGGATAAAATAGATGAAAGTTGGGTTTCCTTATAACTCCGGAGGAAAAAAATTGAACCCTGGCTCAAATCTTTAACAATCTGTCATGCTTAAATTGAATAATAAATAGAGAGCAATATTACTTATACGATTTTCACATCAACAATCAACAACATATATAATAGACCAAAGGCATTTCCAAGAGAAAATTAATCCTGGTTTTATTTACAACAAACAAATTAAATATGGAGAACTCTCCTCTCATTTCTAACTATAGATGCCTATAGTCCAGCAAAGAATAGGTTGACCAGGAAAAGGAAGTTATTTAGGTGAGTGGCCACACGACCAAGTAAATTCAAGTCAACCAGGTAAAATTCAAGTCCACCAGGGAAGTGTTGAGTCAACTAGCTAAGTGTCCAATCAACCAAGTAATGAAAAAATTGACCAAAGAGGAAATATAATCAACCAAGCTATTGAAAAAGTTGACAAGAGAGGAAATCGACCAAGTAAATAAGGGATTACAATGTATGACTGCAGGGATGAAGAATGACACAACCAAGGAGTGTAATGCAATCAGAGAGATACATATGGTGTGTGGGGCAGACATATAATGTGTGGGAGAGAGTAATCGACCCAACCGACAAATAGATTTTAGTATTAGAAGATTGTATGACCCTACGGATAGAGAAATCACCCAAACAACAAATAAATTGCAGTGTATGGCCTATGGGGAGTGAAAATATACTAGCTAGTAATGAAATTCATATAAGGGGAGAAATGATAGGATGTAGGAGAGAGAAGTTCACCAACAACCACGAGGAAACCGAATTATCAAATTCCTATACATTTGCAACAACTCTGGAATAGGGACCATTGATCTCCCATCTCTAAAATGGACTAACAAACGCAATTAAAGAGTTTTTGATTGGTTTACATGCTCATGGGGACTGTATTTATGGAAGAAAACTTCAAAACAATAGTTGAAAAAGATTTATCATTGTTAGACAACATATGAAACCATTAAAAAAAATTATAGCTCCATTTCAAACCCATAGGCAGAGAAAAAAACATAGCAACAAGTAAATTCACACATAATCAACTCGAGGTTTACCTTGGAAACCCAAATGGGAAAACTAGCTTTGAATGTTTGCTAAGTGCTCTTATTCCAACAATCTATCGTTACAATTATTTCTTGGTTGTCTACCCATCCTCCTCCCTTTCGCCAAAAGACCCATTGAGAATGAAAGTAAAAGAAGAAATAGGGAGACCTAGGGAAATGGGAAGGCCAACAAGTTGACCTTTTGTTTCATGTTCCTCACCCTATTCTCTCCTATTTTATTTTTTCTTTTCATTTAATTCTCTTTTTTCTCTTTTTGTCTTATTTACTTGTTACATTTGAATAGTTTTTCATAGTTTTTCATAGTTTTGTATAACCTTCATAAATTACTGAATTGGCTTGGAAGTACCGAGTCTCACAACAATTTGTTGGTTCAGATCCATTTCATATCAAAAGCTAGGGAAACAACAATAAAACTAGGGTTTTCAACAATGAAGGTGAGCCTTAAACCCTTCTATTTTGTCGAAATGGACTATAAATATGTTTAAGAATAAATCAAAGTTACATAGAGTTTACAAATCAATCAAGATAAATATTTTTTAGATGAAGAGAATCAAGTTACATACTTGAAATTTCTCCATTATAGATTTGTATGCAACCTATGGTTACCTTTTACAATTTATGCTCTTCAAAAAATCTATCCACTTCGATTTTTTACTTAGTAAATGTCTTGTGCACAAATATCTCCTCTAACTTTTGGCACAAAAATGGAGTATGATTTTGTTTAAATCACTCTTACAATATAAAAATCCTACTCTTTTTTTGGTTTATTTTTTCAACACACTGATGAAAACTATGCTATCTCTTTTCTTTTTTATTTTTTATTTTTTCTTTTTTAAATATTGACATGTGGTTTGCGGTTTTCCTAACCCTCTGTGAAAACCCTGGCCTTTGTTGCAGCTCTATGCTCTACAATGCCTAACCCAATCAAGGGAAGTGGTGACTCCCCTCCCCCATTTGACATAGAAACATTTAGACAATTGGTAGAAAATCTTGGTTTTGCAACGAAATCTACTCCATCCCATTTTGTGAATAAATCTGAAGCAACCATTGAAACCCCCCTCCCCTCGATCTCATATCAAATGGCCATGAATCTCTCCAACAAGAGGCTCATGAGACAATTTATTGGTCTTTGGATGTCTCCTTGGGCCATGGACGCATGACTTAAAAAAAGTTGGGAGCCTTTGATCAAGGGGAAGATGACCCATTTCTTTTGTGGTTGTGGCTTTTATGCATTCTCGTTTGAATCAAAGGAAGATCGAAACCTCATATTTCACAGTGGGTCTTATTTCCACGGATCCCGGGGAATGTATTTGAATCGATGGACACTAGAGTTTAATCTGGGTTAGGCTACCACATTTTCCACTTCACTTCTGAAATGAATCCATCTTAAGAACCATGGGTAACTCTCTTGGGAATATATTGACAGTGCGGCCGCAAAGGACCAATTTTTTTCCTATGCTCATCTATGCGTGGAGGTAGATCTATAGAAAGATTTTCTTAAATTTGTTCTCTTGACTTTTGAAAACTGGAAATATTTGCAGCAAGTGGACTATGAGAGGTTGTCTTTTAAATGTCGGCACTGCCATGAATATGGACACTTCACCCAACATTGCAGCAAAAAGGAAAGTATGAAACTAGAGCCACAACAACCTAAGGAACAATGGAAAACAACAAAAAAAAAGCAAAATAAACTTAAGTAATCAGTATTGGCCCTGAATTCAAAGAATATACCCCTTGATGGTGGATCCCCGAGTGGTCAAGGTCCAGATCATCAACATCTCATTGTGTATCATCTTGAATCTGCTCAACCCAAGCACATTTCTAGAGTACATGGACAATCTAGGTCAGCCTCAAGTCCCTCTAGTAACATGTATGAAGTCCTCTCCCACTCTCTGATCTTCCCCCTTCTTAGTTTGTCCCCTTCCACGATTCCCTTCCCACTTACGAGACTTTCGACCCTACCCAACATGCTAGACAGATCCTCCCCCTTATGATCACATAAATGGTTCTTGTCCTTCTCCCTCATGGACCATTCACTCCTCTGACATCACCTCTTTCCCTTCTAATTCCCTAGTCCCATTGACTATAATTTCGACGAAGATTCAAAGGAAGAAATAAGGGGCAGGAAGTCCCACAAATGAAGAGGTAGAAAACCGTTAAAGGAAAGCCAAGAATATGAAACATAGCAAGAAAAATATTTGGGTAGACAGTGAATCTTTGAAAAATATGGCATGGGACCCAGAACAACCGAAAATCAAAGCAAGTCCAACCCTCCTAGGCAAGGGATTCACAAATAAAGCAAGAAATGAAGTTAATAATGGTTTTATGGAATTGTAGGGGGTCAGGAAGTCAAGCAAAATTAGATTAAGTGAAGGATATTATAAAATCAGAATGTCCCTCAGTCCTTCTACTCAGAATGCTAGAGGTGCCTCTGGTGGCTTACGCACCATTTGGAATGGTGTCATGTTTAGCCTAGATTATAGCTTCAATACTCAACATTAGTTATGTACTTCTCTCATTCATCGTCAGTTAGGGGAACTACTCATCTCTATCAATGTATATGTGCTTATGAATTACAAGGAAAAGCTCAAATGTTGGTAGTTGTTGGCATATTTGTGTGATAAATAAATATAGCACGACTGCATCATAACTAGGGACTTTAACACCACCCTTGGTGGGTAGGAGAAAAGAGGAGGAATCATTTTCCATGATCAATTTAGAGAAAGGATGGAAGATATCATAGCTTGTGAATATTTTATCTACATCAAACCCTCTCGCAGTAAATTCACATGGACCAACAAAAGACTTGGGCCAGGCCATATTGTAGCTATATTAGATCGTTTTCTGGTTCATACCAGTTCCTTGGAGGCCTTAGATTTGATTAAATCAAGCATCATTCCCTGGTCAATGTCAAACCACCATCCCATTTGTCTTGATATACAAGAAGCTCGAAATATTGGGCTTATTCCATTTCGTTTTAACCCCCTTTGGCTCAAAGAAGAGATAACAATGGAAACAATAACAGAATCCTAGCATAAATGGGTCAATGGATCCCCTACCTTCATATGGGAACATAAATTCCAAGCCACTAAAAAGGCACTAAAGAGTTGGAAAAAATCCAAGCTTCTTACTCCCAACCAAGATAAATTCAAAGCCAAAGAATATTTAGAATAAGTATAGGCTAAAATTAAAACTAAGTTGGTCTCCTTCAACCTTCTTCAAGAAGAAAAGATAACTTTCCAAGCATATCAAAAGGCACTCCATCTGGAGGAATCCCTTTAGAGATTCAAATCCAGAAGTTTATGGCTTCGGGCACGGGACATGGATACATCTTTCTTTCACAAGCAAGCTCTATCCAGAATGTGGAAGAATAATGTTAAAGAAATCATGGAAAGAGATGTCTCAATTCTTCATTCCTTTGATAACATAAAAAAGGGAGGAAGTTCTCCACTATGAAGAGCTCTACACACATGGGTAACATTTCGAGTATCATCTCCCCAGAAGATAATGCAGTCCTCGCTCAAGAAATTAAAGAAGAGGAAGTGTTATCTATCATCTGGAGTTTGGATCTAGACAATGCCCATGGTCCCTATGGTGTTTCATTAATTTCTTTTGTTAATGTTGGCACTTGATCAAGATAGACCTACTTCATATGCTTTCGTATATCAATAAATCCTTTAGAATGGGGGGTGCCATCAGCTCTACCTTCATCTCCCTTATCCCCAAGGAGTCAAATCCTTCCCCCTTCTCTCAGTCTAGGTTGGTCTCACTATGCAACACCTCTTACAAGATATTATTCAAGGTCATATACTATCAACTAAAACATCTCCTCCCAAATTTGATCTTTGAAAACCAAGGGGTCTTCATGGCTCAAATACAAATTATTGATAATATTATCCTTGTCTAAGAGGCTATTCATTTAAGCAAAATTCACAAGGAAAAGGGAATGGCTATTAAAATTGACATGGCCAATGCCTTCAACCATGTAAGTCACTCTTTTCTCCTTCAAGTTTTAGCTAAATTTGGTTTATGTCTTGCATTTATCCATTGGATTGAAATTTTTATCAACAACCCTCAAATCTATCCTTTAGTCAACATGCCACCCACCTCTTTTTCTATGTTGGTAGAGGGCTTCGGCAAGGTTGTCCTCTTTCTCCATTATTGTATATAATAATGATTGAATCCTTGACCAAGAAGTTGGAATTCGAACAAATAAAAGGTTTTCTTCAAGGTATCTAGGTGGTAAGCGGAGTCAAAGGTATAAACCATTCCCAATTTGCAGATGACACCATCATGTTAGGAGGTGCCTCCACTATAATGGCATCTCGCTTCCAAACACTTCTTGATTTTTTCATGAAAGTGTCCAGGGGGCTTGCCAATTATAATAAATGTCAAATTTATACATGAAATGTAAGTAAACTCAGCTCGAGGCTTATCTCAACTATCTTCTCTTTCCATATCAAGGATTATTGGAAGTCTTTCAAATACCTAGGAATGTCAATAGGCCTTCATTCTCATTCAACACAACAATGGCATCCAATTATAGAAAAATTTAAGAACAAGTTCAAACAATTGGGATCTCATTAGTTGAATCTGGTAGGAAGATTCGCGTTGATTAAGTTTATTCTCTTAGCTCTACCAATCTTTCAATTCTCTACACTTATTGCTCCAAATGGATTGTTAGCTCAAGAATTTCACAAATGTTTGTGGCAAGGCGAAAAGACAAATATGAAGCGATATCATCTTGTTAATTGGGCTACATTTTGAGCTATGAAACTACATGAACATAGTTACCAACTTAACAAGAACTCTCCAGAGTTCTCGTTTTTTTGGGGGTCCAATTTTTTACCTCATTTTTAAAAATGGTGCTACCGGTAGCACCCCCTCTCTGTTTTTAGCTGATTTTTGATATTTTAAAATTTTCAATCCACAATGTTTCCACATTATTTTTTTAAATGCTCATTTTTTATATTTTCATCTCTCTCTCTCTCTCTATCTCTCTCTCTCTCTCTCTATATATTGTTTTTATTCAACTCATTTTTTAGTTTTTTTTTTCATGCTTCTTTCAATCTTAAAAATGTTTTTACCATTTACTTTTTCGAAGTTACGATTTTTCATAGAATTTTGTCTCCTTAATTAATTTATTGTTCCATACTTTTTAAATATATTGAAAAACATCATTTTTAACACATTGTTTACCTTTACTTCAATAAATCGAAAAAA
>SNQJ01S0036594.1:28434-47983 GCA_010110895.2 Picea sitchensis
TATCACAGATATTCAATAATATAACATAAATGTATCAAAGATGCAACCATAAAAACAAATATACAATAATACACGATTTCTATTAATGAAATAAATGTACAAAGACTGTAAAAATACAGAGTGAAGGACTCGCTAGAATGGTGGCAGCTTATCTCTGAGAAGAGATGTCACGGCTACTCGCATTCGCAAGAAGATGACTACAATGAGGCTCCGAAGGCCTTTTTACAATAACCAGGAATGCCAAAAACCCTAGACATCCAAAAACCTAACCCTAGGAGATGAAGCGCCAAAAGTCATGTGGGCCTCGTTTGGGTAAGTGAGTACATCAACTTCCCGGGGTCGTAACTTTTGCATATGATCTTCATTTTAGGCGTATGATAGCTCGTTGGAAAGGTATCGTCGAGGAGATTCATTTTGGGGGCTAAATCATGCCTTTGGCCATAATTGAGAATCTCGATCTCGAAAAACTTTCATTTATGCCCTAAAAATGGCCCCGAAAGTTAAAACCTGCTAAAAATAGTAAATGGCCAAAATTGCCAGAAAATTGTTTTGAACCAGTCAGAAAAGGTGGGTGGCCACCGATATCCACCTGGATCATTTAACCACATAAAACACTGGTGTACTGATCTTTGATCTCGTCGTGTGGTTATTTTCTTAAGGTGTTCATCCTTTATAGAAATACCTTTTTTTTATCAAACATGGTATCAGAGCTCATTTGAAGACTCTCTCTTGTTGTTGATCGAGATCTTCAACCTGTTGTGCTACATGCATCAAAAGACTTATGGTTTCTACTATTTATGTACATTTATGGGCTGGGAGGACTATTTCATTGTGCCTAAAATGTTGCTTTTAGTTGGAAATGATTTCATTTCACCCAAAAAGGTTTATGTTTTCCCAAGATATGGTCTTTTTTCTCAGATTCAGAGGTATAAAGCTCGATCACACCCTTTTAAATTATTATTTTTCTTGATTATATTTTGATTTTTCCATTTATATTCTTGGTTTGCTACTCTTTCCAGTCTTTGTATGCTCTTTGTCATGCACTTTGTACGATCTTGACAAATCAAAATAGAGCATATTACATTTTCTTTTTTGCATATCCTCTTTGCTCTGCACTTTGTGTGAGCTCAAAAAGCATTTGGTGGGGAAGTTGATTGAGATCTAACCCCATTATTTTTAAGTTTCACAAGGGTAAGCACAGACTTTGAGACAAATAATATATTAAATAAAAAACCTCGACCTTCATAACATTTATTACACATTTTGCATTAGCTCACTTGGTTGAAATTTACTTTATTTAGTAAGAGGTCTTGAGTTCAAGTCTTTCTTTAAATTACTTTTTGAAAATGTTGATCCTTCATGTTATCTCGTAACTTTATTGTAAAATGCATTTACTTAAATATTAAAAATGAATCACAATAAAGTAACTTTAATATTATTTTTTAAGTTATTTTTTGCATGCAACTTTAATTTATAAAGTAACTTCATTGTAAAAGTGATTCTCACTTATTTTATAGAAGTGGATCACTTCATAAGTAACTTAGTTGTAAAAGTGAGCTTATAAGCAAAGTTATATAGTGAAGGGGAAAAAATTAGTCAATAACCTCATTGTGCATCCATCACCACATGGCCAATCTCTACCTACCATGTGGCACATTCGTTACATTTTATGTTTTTCTTAAAAAAAGACATAAATTTGACATCTAAAGCCTATTTTCAATGTCATTTTTTTTTAAATTGCCTATTTTTTCGAGAGCTTTCCATGTATATTGTTAGTTTATGTTTTTGTCACCATATTACTTTCATATTGTAATATGGATTATCCAAGTGATCTTTTGCCTATCACTACCAACCACTTCTCATGGAAATTCCATGTGGAGGATGTACTACGAAGTAAAGGACTGTACTGGATTACCTTGGAAAAAGAAAAATCTCTCATTGATGTTGCAAAGAAAGCCACTTGAGAAAATAAGAATGACGAAGTACATGGATTGATCATAATGTCCATTTCTCCTGATTTATGGTTTCACCTTCAAGGAATTAATGACTCATATGAATCTTGGGATAGGTTGGTCGAAGTTGTATTTGGTAAACACGGTGAAATTTGAGCCTACTAACTTGAAAATCAATTAATTTATTTAAATATCGACAAGTTATCTTGCATTGAAGATTATTTATCTAAGTTTAAAACACTTAGACTTTTACTTAAAAACTGTAAAATATAAATGAAGGATGGCCAAGGTATATATGTTATTCTTGCTAAGCTTGGTAGTGCATATTTCGTTTTGTTATCTACTTTTCACTCCATGAATGAAGCTTGAGGGGATTCTTACACAACACCCTATCTTGAGTCTTTTTTGTGATTGTCTGGTTAGAGAGAAACATGAACTCTTGCATCTTAGAGTGATTAACACTGCAAGTACATCTAACAACGCCTTAGTGGCCCAATAGAAAGATAAATCCAAGCATCCAAAGAAGCAACTTCCTCGCAACAATAAGCAAAACAAGGGTCCTAAAGCTCTCATGTAACTTCTACTCCTAATGGTGACAAAGGACCAAAATCAAAAAGTAAGAAGACTGATAGAAATTGCAATTTTCGTGGAAGAGATGGCAATTTAGAGTTTGAATGTTCTAAAAAGATGGAGGCCTTAGAAGCAACAAATAAGAAGCACAACACCAATATTGGTTCTTCTTCTTCCAACTCTTCCTCTTATAGACATTCCCTTTCTACTTCTAGTTTTTCCTTTAATGCAACATCTACTTCTTATTCTAATGAGTGGCTTATTTATTCTGGAGCATTTTATCATATGGCTAAGGATAAACCCATTTTTATGCTCTTAATGACTATAAAACCAAACAAATATTTGTTGGTGATTGTATATGTCTTAGTGTTGAAGGGTTTGGAACAATTCAGTTAGATGATGGTCATTTTAATGATGTATTATGTGTTCTGGGTCTCTCCCGCAACCTTTTACCAGTATATCAAATCACTCATTCTGGTGAAGGTAAGACAATAGAGTTTCCACCTTAGAAAATTATAATCAAGGATTTAAAAGATCCTAAACATGTCTGAGCAATTAGATTTGTTGATGATATTACCAGGTTGTACAAATTTGAAAACTTCGGGTCATCATATTTTCCATCAGTTTTTATTGCTCATAGTAATGATTTGAAAAAACTTTGACACAAGTGGTTGGGTCATCTAAACTATCGCTCGTTGTAGCAGCTATATAATCAAAATATGGTGACAACTCTTCCTCTCGTTTCTTTTATAGATGGTGTTTGTGCCAGTTGTGTTCATGGCAAACATCATCAGGACAATTTTGACAAGCGTGCCTCTTGGCACACCTCAACCCCTCTACGACTTGTTCATAATTATTTGTGTGGTCTGCTTTCTTCTCCTTCTCTCTCTAGGTGCAAGCACTTCTCAACTTTCATTGAAGACTTCTCCAGATGCACTTAAGTTTATTTCTTAAGACTTAAGAGTGAAGTTGTTGACATATTTTTGGTTTACAAGACCCTTGTAGAAAAACAATCTAGACATCAACTACATGGGTTAAGAATGGATAATGGAGGTGAATATATGAACAACAAATTTACAACTTACTACACTATGTTATCCCCCATTTATAGGGATAACTAAGGAGATGATGTCTCAAGGCCCTCAGGTTGCATACATGGAGTACCGAGAGGTAGATGAGCAGGACTGGGCCTCTATCATACCACACATCACCATCTGATCAATGGAAACAACATCCACCACACCCAACTTGGCCCATAGTGGATAACAGGTCTTGCTTCATGAGGTAACAAGTTTGGTATCGTGGTAAGTGTCATTTTAATATTTGAAGCATTTGAACATGTTGCAAAGGATCCTTTCTTGATTTTGAAAACATTTGCTTGGATATTATGCTTTTTTCCCTATTTCACCTTGGCAAGTGTCATGGTTTCCTAGTAATTTGCCACCCTCAAGGAAAAGGTTTCTACTGGGGGGTCTCCTTGAAGGGTCATCGTACCATTCCTTCTCATACTTGCCACTTTCCATTACTTATTCCCCTATATTTCCCCATATTTTAGGTTTTCGAGCTTATTGACCCAAGAAAGGCATGTACCTCATTTCATGGGAAGAAGGGGCCACTAAGCTCAGAGGTGCCCTGGAAAGAACATCATGAAATAAAAGCTCGTCCTGGGAACCCGAGAGCAATGAAACACCTCTCTAAAAAAAGTGAGGGACCCATAAAATAAATAACTAATTAATTAATGTTGCTTTCCAAGGTAGAGCGTTTGTGGGCTATGCATTTCCTTTTTAGTTACCCTTATTTTCTTTAACTTGGAAAAACATGCAAACCAAGGTAGAGCGTATGTGGGTTATGCATTTCCTTTTTAGTTCCCCTTATTGTCTTCAACTTGGAAACACATGCAAAATGAATGGCTAATAAACGGCTTGGAAAACTATTCTTTAAAAAAAAAAAGAGGAAAAGGATGTGGCCAACCCTCAACAAAGGCACCCATAAATGAGACAATATGAGCCCCATACCTAGAAGTCTAATGCCATCCACCTCACATTCACTACATAACCTATAAATGATTCTCCTTGGAAACATCCCCTACTCGAGGAATTGGTTCACCCAATAGGGCATTATGACACCCCTCCCATATCTAAATTTGGAAAGTCGTATAAGGTCTTTGAGCATTTTTTTATTTTGAAAAGGGGGGATTTGATGGGCATGTTTGGGTGGTTCTTTTATTAGATATGGCTTATGTATCATGATACTTGTGACTTGTAGACCCTTGAAGGGCGTACTTGTTTGTCTTTGTAGGTCCTTGACAGGTGAAAGCTTGATCGTGAAGGCACAAGGTCACTTGGACCTTCATTGGGGCATGAAGCCCATAGGTTGGATGATGCACCCCCTCTCCTTGGACACATGGGAAGAGGAACGTCGCCTTTAGAGGAACTTGGACACCATGAGATGACCATATTCTAGCTCATTGCACCCCAATGATGTCCTTGTAAGACCTAAAGCATCACACCTTATGCCATAAACGTCACATGGGTTTAGGGTTTTGATGGGGTTTCTCATGGTTTATGGTCATGGTCATGGTTTTATGGGGAGAGAGAGACACTTGGAACATGCTAGAGCATTTGGTGGAAATATTTATGGCCTTTGGAGGCCCAATGTTCTTCATCAAAGCCTCAACGTCTCTCCTAGAGGCCCTACGCCACCCTTTAGGGCATGTCGTCATCCCTAAAAGGGGATTTTCTTTTTGTAAATTTAAATTTTAATATGTAAAGGGATGAACAGGGAGGTCAACCTCTCTAATTTTATGTTGACTTTTCAAAAAGTAGACAAAAGAGTTTTAGGTGACCTAATATAAATAGAGGTCACCCCTTTGTCATTTGGATCATAACTCGCTTGAGAATTACATATTGCATGGTTGAAATTTTCGCACTACTTGGGAATTTTGCTCTATCTCTCTCTTGAACCTCTCTTGTGGATACTAGTACTTGTCTTTTGGTGAACAAAGTTAGGTGCTATATCTTGGATGTCTTGTTCTTACTATTGTGGTGGAATGTTCTTGGTAAAAGAGGATTTCTTCATGCTTTTCCTTGGAATTGGTAAGGAATTTATGCATTAATTGTGTTTTTCTCTTTTTGTTTCAAGCTAGATTTTTCTAAACCCTTGGAGGAGTATAAAGGCATACACTCTCCACTAAGATCTATAATTATTGTTTTGAATAAGCTACTTTGCAAAGGTTGCTAAGAGTAGTAAAAAGGCTTACACCCTCCTAGATTTACTTGCTAGGTTTTGTTTGCTCCAGGGAGTAAAAAGGCTTACACCCCTAGAGAAGTAACAAACCCTAGATCTTACACAAGATTCTCTATAACCCAATTGACAAGGCACTAGTATTTTTGCATTGGAGATATAAAATCATTGCATTGGTATATGTGGAAATTAGAGATATTGCAATTGTTCAACTTGGAATTTATTCTTCATGTTATAAGCTTGTTTGTGCCCTAAGGGTGTCTAGTTTAGCCAAGTGATTCTCTTTGTTGTTACAAATTAATGCTACAGCCATTAGGGCTGCTGAAAAATCATATTTTCCTTACTCATCGCTCTCTAATCTATTGTTGGAATTCACTTGTAAACCTTGGTTATTCTTCTACTTGTTATTGGCTAATTGTTGGGTGGTTTACCTGTTGATTTTTGTGGTTAGATATTGTTTTTGTAGCAATTTTTTGCTACAACCACTTGGATATCATTATAACTTGTTGATAACACCTAATAAACAGCCCTGAACATCATCAAAATATTGGCTAGATCATTGGAAGTTCAACTAGTTATTATTAGCTTTATTTCCAACATCTTGTACTTGATTTTTGATGGTTAGATTTGCAACCATAGTTATCATTTGTTGTTGATACATATATTTCCATACTGCTCCAATTTGGGACAAAAAATATTCTTGTTGGATCCGCGTTGATTTAAGGCTTGTATATCTATCATATGTCTTGTTCCGGGCAGGGTTAACATTGTTTTGTAAGTACATAACGCTTGGCAACCATTCTCCATCTACAAGACTCATTATCAAGCCTTATTCCTTCCCCAATATTGACTTATAGGGGTGTTCATTGATCATCGTCTCACTTTCCATCTCAATCCCCCTGGGGTCACCGAGATTCCCCCCTTGTGGTGATTTCATCATCACTAAAGCTAGTGGAGTGTTTATCTAAGGTAATAGTGGGTAGGTACTCATGTGGTTGTCACACTTCCATGGATTGGGTTGGGCTTTGCCCAAGCTACATATTGTGCGATAACACACTGCACAAGGCATTGAAATGCAACATATTGTTCCATATACACCATAATAAAATGGTGTTGCTAAGAAAACGAATTGAACCTTAAAGGAAATGGAAAATTGTATAATATAATCTAGGGGATTAAGTCTTCATTATTGGGTGGAAGCCAATAATTGTGCCAATTACATAGTTAATCAAACTCCCACAAAGACTTTAAAAAATATAACATGGGAAGAGACATGGACTAAAATTAGGCCAGATATAAGCCACTTATGTTTGTTTGGTAGTGAAGCATGGGCTCACATTCATAATGAGAAAAGGAAAGCATTACAACCTAAAAGTGAGAAGCGCAGTTTTGTTGGATATTATGAAGATGTCAAAGGTTATAGACATGTTCAACCTCATTCCAATGAAATTATTATTACGATAAACATTGAGTTTGATGAAAATATCTCAAACTACTAACCTAATTTGATATTTGTGCCATTTTCGACCTACGAGCTATCTTCAACGCATGTACCATCTTCTCTTCCCAACCTTTTTATCAGTCATCCTATTTTAGTTTCTTCTTTAAATGATTATAATGAGGATGAAAATCCACCTCTACCTACTCACCTTCCTCGAGTCGAGTCCATTCAACATGAACCTACACCAACACCACCTCTTCCCAAATGGGTTCGGTCAACACACAAAGAAGATGGTGATCTTATAGAATAGCATTGTACACATTCACGGTTCCAACAAGCCTCTTCTATTTTAGCTCAAGTTCTAGATACCCATGATCCATAAACATTTGCAAAATATTATAGCCATCCAAATTGGGACACAACAATGAATGAAGAATATTGTTCCTTAATGGCAAACGATACATGAGATCGTGTACCTCTTCCAAAAGGAAGAAAACAGGTCGGATCTAAATAGGCGTATATAACTTAAGTATGTGTTAGATGGAAGTGTTGAAAGACATAAGGCCTAGTTAGTTGCCAACAGATTTTCTCAAGTTGAAGGCATTGACTATAATGAAAATTTTACCTCCATAGCCAAAATGAATTCCATCAAACTTGTTCTGGCCCTTGCCACCTCACATAAATGGGAGGTCCATTAGATGGATGTTAAATCCACCTTCTTGCATGGGGATCTACAAAAAGAAATCTAAATGTAACAACCTCATGGTTGTGCTCAAAATGACTCTAGCCTTATTTGTCACCTTAAGAAATCCTTTTGTGGTCTTAAGTAAGCTCCTCATGCTTGGTATGCTAAAGTGGATAGCTTTCGTAGCCTCTTATATATGACTCATACCTATCCTAATGTTTCATTTGTTGTTGATCTTGTTTCCCAATGTATGCAAACACCCCATGAGAGACATTGGAAAGCAACAAAAAAGATACTTCGGTATATCTTGGGTACAATTCAATTTGGCATACAATATGGTTTTAAGGGACTCCTTTGTTTGTATGTTTCTTTGATTCTGATTGGGTCGACGACTCTAATGATCAAAATTCTATTGTAGGTTATGTTTTCAACCTTCGTTCCAGACTTGTCACTTAGGCTTGTAAGAAACACCATGTTCTTGCTCTTTCTTCAACAAAAGAAAAGTGTTGAGCAATAATTAATGCAAGTTAAGAAGCCTTATGGCTTTGGTAGATCCTTTCAAACTTTGGATTCCAACAACAACACCCAACTACCCTTTAGTGTGACAATAAGAGTGTCATCAAGCTCACCAAACAGGTAGTTCAACATCAACACAACAAACACCTAGTTCAACATCATCACAACGAACACCTAGTTCAACATCAACACAACAAACACATTAAGCTAAAAATGCACTTCATCAGAAAGTTCATTCATGATTGCATTCTTGAAGTGTTCTTTTACCCTACAAATGATAGAGTTGCATACATTTTCACAAAGTCTCTTAAAAAAGAAAAGATTTCCAGACTTTGATCTATGTTAAGAGTTTAGGAAGTTGTCATTAATGGGGGATAAGATTTGACACCTCCTTCTTTCTCCTAGTGTGTCACCTTGGTAAATATTTCAATCCTATCCTAAGTTGTTTCTGAAGGAGGGATGTTATGATATTTAGACACGTAGTAGTTAGTTAAGATCAACTTGGTCTAATATTTCTTTAGGTAAAACTATGTTTCTTTGGTATGTTGTAGTATGCATGTGTAGTTATGTATCCAATGTTCACGATCTGTTCTAGATATAAAGTGATCAGACAACTCATATTCTCCTCGATACTAATGGCTATATTGATCTATCGCTTAGCACTTGGTTGGTCCATGATCTCTATTCAAATAGCATGGAGGGTCATTTGCTCAAGATTGATTGTGAGAAACTCTCTTGTACAATTTTTTCGTTTGTATTAATATATTGCCTCAAGTGGTCATGTTGGTTGTGGCCATGGATTGTTTCCCTCTTAGAGGGTTTTAACCATGTAAAACAATGTGTATAGATCTTTGATGTAGTTGTCTCAGTGGTTGCTTAAGGTGTTCATCCTGTGTGGAAATTCCATGTTTTGTTGAATATGGTTTGGGTTTAGATGTAAGGGAAAAAGTTTGTAATATCGAATGACTAATTCTTTGGATTCTTCATTCCATATCATTCCAATTCCACCAAGTTCTGCCTATCCCTTTGTAGTAAATCCAAATTGTATTTATCTTTGATTATCTTATTGAATATATGGTACCTTTGTACATGCATTTGAATAACCGTGAATTGAATTTTACAAGATCTTGATTTGGGATTGAGTTCAAATGCATAGGATATTCCACTAGTCCAAACTATACAAAAATATCACAAGCTCTTATCCAAAGCAATATACTACATGCAAATGGATGATGAAAATGGAGAACCACTTTACCCACGAATTGTGATATGCCATCTTCCAACAAACATTTTCAGCCCATGGTAGCTCACCATGAACATGATCCCTTTTATGACACCCCAATAGTATGTGGTTGTTCAAAATGTAAAGGGTTTAAGGTGAACCCTCAATACATCACACTGCTCAATGATGTTAATGATCGACTACCCCAAGTTGATTGTCTGATACCTTCCATTGTTATCAAGGATCTACTATGTGACATTGAAATACATGTAGGAACACTTCCATGTTCTCCTTTTTTGAAAAGTGGAAGCTAAATCAATTGTGTTTCGTTTGAAATTGACCAACTTGTCTCATTTCATTGAGTCAACTGAGAGTTCTAGTGAGCCAAAGTACGATATCAATACTACCCAAAACATCTTTATTGGGAAGTCCAAAAAGGTTGACAAGGTGAGAGCAACAATGTCCAAGTGCACATTGAGGCTGATTCAATTACCAGAAGGAAACACAGACTTCTCTCTTCCTATCCAAATGCAAATTAGATACCAAACATGTTACCATCGCACATTTTACGGAGCTTGGTTTTCTTCATTACAATTTCCCATTGTTGGGATCAAATTCTCCTTTTTTGGTAATAATTACATGATCACCAAGTCTAAGATAGACGTTGCAAATCTTGGGTTGTTTATCCTTCCATATTTTGTTCCTCTCTAATACCTAGTAGAACTTATGTCATTTTGTGGACCTCTTTATAGTCAGTCCAATTACTTGAATATTGTTAAATACAAATACAACATTTCCATGTATAGCATGTGCATGAATGACTATACTTCCATATACTCTGATAGGAAGAACCTGTTATATATCGATGGTCATCCATGCACTCATGACAACATTACAGGGTTTACACAGAGTTATAGGTGCTCATTGTTTAGTGCAAATTGTTCATTTGAAGAACTCTTCAATTAATAGATAGTTCTTTATGAAAATGAAGGACTTAATAAATGTCACTTTGCATGCAATAAGTAGAATGTGTCATGGTGACAATATATTAATAAACTATAACATTCATAACCACTGAATCCTTTCCAAAGATAGATGGCATTGGGACTACCTTTAGATGTCCCCATGGGCATAAGAAAACACTACAAGGAAAATAAGGTTTTGTGAAGGTTTTAGCATAAGCACTTTTCTCTATTATGCATTTACCAAATATTTTAGCAAAGGTTGGAGAGCGAAGGTTTTATCAAAAATTTTAACTTCAATGCACCTATGATAGTTAGACACATCGATGCCCTATGTGTACAAATGTACCGGTGCATAATTATTTGTAAACACATTGTTATTTACACTTAAAAAATAGGGTCCTCGGATGATTTTTTTATTTATAAAACTTGCCATTTTTAAATATGTCCTTATTGGTGCACTCTAATCATATTATTTCACTAGCACTATGGTAGTATAGACACTTGGTGCATTTCAATTTACTAAACACACTGGTGAATAACATTTTTCATCTATGTTAGTGCGATGCCAAAGTAAGAAACGATGTTTATTTTTCTCAGTGCATCTCAGTTTATTTCATGCATTGTAGTTTTCCCATTCTTTAGTGGTGCATTAACATATATGAAACACACTAGTAACTGGTGCATCCAAGAAATATAAACACATCGCCATAATAGGCTAGTTAGTCAATGTTGATGTGTTACTTTTAATTGTATGCACCATAAATTATGCGATGTATAGAAAAAAATTAAATACATCGACATAAGCTAACTCATCAACTATGGTTGTGCATTTATATTTATTAGATGCACTAGTTACTAGTGCATTTCATCTACGTCTTTGCACCACCAAAGCAAAGCAAAACTACATTGCAACAACAATATGTTTCACATCACTATACACAATGGTGATTGGAATAAATTAAAACACATTGAGAAAAATAGTTGGACATATTTCATTGTCAATAACGTTTTCCTCATACCTCATTTTCCCTTTTCTCATCTGAGGTTCCTTAGCTCTTTCACCATTTAAAGTGCCTTGGTGACCTTGAAATGCCTTTGGGAAAATATGATCAATGGAAAAAATGCAAGAAGAACTTTTCTAAAAAGTCTAGAGAAGACATGGAAAATGTGTTAAGTCCCTCAATGTGGGAGATCCTTTTGAATCAATGGTTTTTGCATCCCACATCAAATTTTCCATGCATATACATAAGTCAATTGACCCCCTTTTGTCTTTTTCCTATCCCACTTCCTTGTCCTACATCCAACATCTTACACTGAAATAACAATGTGTATGTGAAAATTCATGAGAAATATTTCATATCTCCACACTCCCTCACTCCTCATTTCGACCCTACTTTTTTGTGTGATTGCCAAATCCTATTGTAATCCTCCATTTTTTGTGTCTTGCATTTAGCACTCCACGTGACCTTTTAACATGCAGATGTAGAGGAGATTGTTATGATTCATTCCACTATCCTACCTCCTATCTTCACCCCTTCCCTCTGTATTTACTTTGAATCACAAGTGACTACCCCTTATATTGACATGTGGCATTTTCAATAAACCTTTTACAACGACTACTAAGCAATGATAGGTTACCTTATGAAAATTTTTCTCACATACCATGAGATTTGATGGATGTATTTCTTTGCACAATTATTTGAAAACAATTAAAAGTTTAGTAGTGCAAGGTTCAAGGTTTGCATTTAGAAACTTTAGAAAAAATTAGATAAGAAGAATGACACCCAAATTATAATCGATGCCCTTTTACAGAGACCCTCTCAATTCATCGACTTAGAGCAACAAAGATTTCCACTAGACCACAACATATAACTCATATTTTGAAATGCCATAAGAAGATCAACATGAAAATATGTTGTGGACATCAAGACTTGCAAACACTGGTTGCATGGCAAAGGTATTTGATTTTAGATAAGTAGTGCATTGGTGTGCTAAGCATTTTGACTCTAAGCATAGGTTGGTGAAGTTGAAAGAGGGAGGGAAGATGCATATGTCGCTCACCCTTTGACTTTCAAAAGGATGCTTTGTCTTTGGTAGCCAACTAGGCTTTTCAAAGTATATAAGCCAATGCTTTCTTGGATGCACATGATGGTGGCTATGGTATTCTAAAAGAATTACCTCCACAACTTGCATCGAAATTTTCCAGGGCATAGCAAATCGAGCTAAGTGAACTAGCCAAACCTTATTAAGGGTTGGCTTGGCTCTTTTCTCAACTAGTTGGCCAAGAGACTACAACACAGGTGTCGAAGTATGTTTTACATGTCATTTATTATACTTTGTACATGAATATTATCTTTGGTTTCTCATTTAAATTGAGATTGCCCACCAATTTGTAAGTTTTGAGAAGACCAGGAGATTTTTTGTGCCTTTTTACCTAGTCTTTTCCTTGGTTTTCTCTAATTCTTTTGAAAGGTTGGTGCTGAGGGCAGACATAAATTATGACATAGACCCATTACGATATTGGTAATCAACCTTTTTGAGACATAGAGCCCCTTTCCACTTCTACAAAATCCAAGATGCATATCACATTTGGCCTTAATGGATCATGCTTTGACTTCTTTTGAGTTGAAGGAAGCACATGTAGTTTGAGGCTTTAATGCTCAAAGATTGTTTAAAACTCACATGAAAGCCATCTATTATAGTTCCATCTTTCCCAAAGACAAAAGACAGGCAAAGGGAGTCGATGATAATGAATGAATTTTATCGAGGATAAGGGAAGTGATGACTTACCCATTCCTAACCATGGTTCTAGTGGGAAGGTAAAGGAACCTTCTTGCCATGATGATGTTTATACCCTTGTTAGTCCCAATACACAATCAAAGTGGAAATTCCTCCAAGAAAAAGGAAAGCATGAGGCCCTTGGTGAGCCAAGCCCTAAACGAAGGCAAAGAAATAGGTATAGTGTCAGTGGAGTAGGAGGCAAGAAGAAGAAAACCGAAGATGATCTGCATTGGATCTTTGACAAACCTTTTGTAAATGTTGTAATAAACATATCCTTTTTATTTTTGTGCTATTTTTCCTTTTGGGCTAATTTGGAAGGGGAAACGAACCATTATGATGGTTGGCCTTCCAAGGGCATCCCATCAAAACAACAAAGGTTGTTTTGAAGGAGGAGGAAGGAGAACTTGGGAAGTTTGTATATATGAGAGCTCGAAGAGTGAAATCTCTTCGAAGTTCAGTGGATGAAGGAGTCAAGGAGGATGTCCACATTGAGCGAAGGTGTCTCTAAGTCATGGCCATATATAATTTTGTTCTTGATGGCGAGTAACAGTACACAAACTCTGTGTATAGCTCACTCCTCTATAATTTCCTCCTAAGAATAATCAAAATCCCCATCTGATGTTGAAATATGTGTGTAATGGTTTTGATTTCATGGCACTGGTGTTGGTTTATTAAATTCTTATGTGCTTGAATGCTTTGTGCAATGGATGTATCAATTATGAATGTTTTTTTTTCTATGAGCTACAACAAATTATAAAATGTGTTTGCAACTTATAGCACTCCTCTAACATGCATCATTTTGATTTCCCTCTATCTTAAACACAACAATTGATCTGTTTTGGTGTTCACCTATTGTGGGTCATCATGCCCTTGTGAATAACTAGCTACAAAACATTATGATACAATCCCATTTCCAAGTGTGGAGCCTCAACATGCAACTATCTTTGTGTGCTTAATCTATATATTATGTTCTACACTCTCAATTGTGTTGATATATTGAAACCATGTTTTTTGATATGGTCTAGCATTCCCATAATTCACTACATTGCATTGGCAACTCTATACAACCAAGGCACCTAGCGCATGCTGAAAGGAATGGGTGCCATCTAGTCGATTTTATTTTTTTTGGTGTGTGAATTGTAACTTTCTCAATGACTCTATTTCTTGCCTTCATTCTATTTTGTTGGCTAGCTCGATACAAAGATTAGTTGGGTCTACTGCTTGCCTCAGATTGGCTTTGTTCCTATAAAAGGATGTGGAGACCCAGATATCTAACCATATAAATAAATAAAATAAATTTTTGAGACTTCATGGGACATGTAATGTTGTCTTGTAACTTAGAAATAAATATCTTCCATTAATTAAAAAAAGTGTAAATGGCTTCAATTATAGACTTGAGCTTTTAAAAATTTGACTGGGATATACCTGCAATCATTGGTGTTATGAATGGGTAGAGTGTTGGTTGGTTGATTGGTAGAATTTCACGTTGATCAATGAAGGACAAATTAACATGTTCTTAGCCCGATAAAGAAATAATTGAATTCCACATTAAGAATCCATATTGGTGGTCAAGTGGTTGTAGCTCAATTAGTTGGGGTGGGGAGTTTTCTCCTCCCCACCTAGGTTCGAGTCTCATCTATGCGACATGTTGCTCTCTATGAGCCAATATATTATCGAAATTCTTGACCCTCCTATGTTCTTCGTATTTTGGTAGGGATTACTATGGATGTAACGAGCTTCGCGTCGTGAACCAAAAAGGAAAAAAAAAAAACCATATTGGTGAATTGTGTGGACTCTCAATGCCTCAATTATGAATCATCTGGTATCATAGCAGGTTTCGAAGACTTGGAGAATATATGCATGGTAAACACCCGCAATTAATACCAAAGTAGTGGAAAAACATTGTTTTTGTGCCTACAAAGAAGCAGAGGATGATCAATGGCATGGAGTCCTCAAGAAAAACAAGACATGGAGGTCAGATTTGCTCGACTTGAACAAAGCATTGCTACATTAATGGAATTGGAGACGCGGTTGTTGGTGAAGAAAGGCAGGGAAGAAAACTCAACAAAAACTAAACATGAATAAGAAAAGCCACAACGAGAAGAGCCAATATGCAATGATTTAGGTAAAAATAATTATTTTTCTTAATCTTCCCATATTCCTTTTAAAGTTGAAGCAAAACTTGAAATACCCATGTATGATGGACAAACTATTGTTGAAGTCTTTTATAGTTGGTTGAAAAAATTGGAAGTTTACTTTGCTCCTTATCAAATCCAAGAAACACAACATATTTCCTTTTCCCATTTGAATATGACTAGACATGCTTTGCTATGGTGGGAGAGTTGTGTGGATAGATTGATGATAAGAAAGAACCCCATGGTTATAAAATTATAGGACTTCAAGGCATTACTAAAGTCATAATTTTATCCCATATTCTATGAAGAGGAGTATCTCATAAAGAGCCAGTATCTTTGGCAACAACAGGGATAAGGAGTGTAAGAATACACTTTTGAATTCAGGAAGCAGGCCATCAGGTTGGGTATCTCTCTAGAAGAGCCAACAATGGTGGTGAAGTACCTTGGAGGTTTCAGCCATATCTAAAGGCAACTATAGCTTCATGTTGTGAAAAACATAGATGAGTTGAGCAAGAAATATTTCTACATTGAGTTAGACTCCGAGAAGGGGCAAACTCCAAGAAGAGGCAAACTCCAGGAAGGGGCAACAATACACGGGCCAAGAAGAAACCAACAAGAAAAGAGACAAGAATATGGCAACCACATCCAAAAAAAGGAGAGATCCTAATAGGCACTGCAAACATTGCAGTGTGGACGGGCAGGCAAAAGATAAGTGTTGGAAAATTCATCCTGAGTTCCATCCAAAGTGGCTAAAGTACAAGGGGAAAGCAAAGACAACCACCGAGATAAAAGAAGTAGTGGTAGAGATTATCTCTAACCTGGACGAAGTTGCACCACATCGCAACAGCTAAAGGCGAGTGGAGATAAACATGCACTATCCCACATCAAAGTTTAAGTGAAGAACCAGAAGGTAAGTGCCTTGTTTGACAATGCTTCTCAATCTTATATGGTTTATGAAACATTAGTTCATGAGCTTGGTCTAGAAACCCATGACCTAGTGTAGCCAAGTTCACTGGTATGGTTGCAAGGGAAAATTGTTACGATAATCACTCAAAGATGTAAAATCAAGTTTGCCATAGTGCTAGCTATGTTGATGAAGTAGAATGTGAAGTTGCACCATTGGATGCATGCATAGTAATGTTGGGTAGCCTGTATTTGTGGAATAGAGATGCTACCTGTTAACTCGAAATTAGTCATCTACTATAAAAGCCTACAAATTATTGCAAAGCTTATATGTATTTATTATGAAATAATAATAGGTGGGGTCCCCTAGGAGAAAACACACTAAAGTGGCTTTTTTAGACATAACATTTCCCTCAACATGTTGGCATAATATTATTTCAGTTATGGTGTTTCGAGGCAATGTTATATTGATCCAAAGTTGTTATGGTGTTTATCAACACACATGTTCGAATGATGCAAAATGTTTGTTTACATTTGAGTGTGGTGTATGTGAGTTTGTGAAAACGTCAAGTTATGGTAACTATGTTTCACTTCTCTGCATCATGGTGGCATTAAGCATGGAACTTGTGAAATTTGCAAAGAACATGGTTTATTGTGTTCCTATGATTATATTCATGATGAAAATCAAGGTTATTCCATATAATATGACCTTCGAAGCATATTAATTTTATAAGTTTGAGATATATAAAATTTTAATGGTTTATATAGTTTATATGGTTTGTGTTTGTGTTTGATACATATACATATGAAAATGCCATTTTGATATGACAATGGACTTAAGATATGTCAAGGTGAAGTATGGTTTTGCAAACTATGTACAAGTTGGTTTGACTTATGTACAAAATCTTTGTTTAATATATATGATATGGTCATATTATGCATAAGGTCATGGTTATATGACCCAACCCATTGGACATGGATTTGCGCGCAAACATAGATATCATGGTTGAAGTGATATGTTAAAGGTAACGTTGAATCAGAAAATGGTAAAGTTCTTAAGGTTGATATAGCACATGGCATAAGTATTAAGGTTCATATGATTTGGTTTGTTTGAAGGTTCAAATGTGCATAAATTAAAACGCGTTGAGTTGGCATATGCATATGGTACTATGTTTGAATATTGACGTGATGGGGCTGGCCATGCATTGAATAGAAAAGACATGGGCATTAACTCCCACAGGCTAGCTCTTTCTCGTTTTGGCCCGTGGAGGAAGAATTTCAACTCGACTTTGGGAAACATTTCTCTTGGTAGTTGCAACAACCCTCTCGACCTCTACTATTGGTATAAAAATGCTCTTTGGCAAGGTATGTACTCGCCAGTCTATGAAACATCTTCTGCATGAGTTTTGTGAGTTAATGAAGTAGCAATGGCTCTGAATTTGCTTGGTAATGAGTGTGTATGTTTCTTTTCCCTGCTTTCACTCATGAAATAAATAAATTTAAATGTTGTTCAAGGGTTTACTTGAAAAAGAAAGATGTTTCTACTACCCTTCATTGTTGCACACATTTTTCTTTCCAAATTCACATACATTTTCCATTTCCCTAAAAGATTTGTTTGTTGAAGAAAAATAAATGATGGGTCAAACCCATGTTTGATAAACTCATATGGTCTATCCACTGTCAATATCGTGATGCGATCAACATTAAAAATTCTCGTTTATTTATCTTGTTGAGTATGGTTATGGGTCAAACCCATGTCAACTATAATGGATATATGTCGAGTCTCGGCTTGGGTTTGAGTTCAAATATGTTCACTATTACATTTTTACATGACCAACAATGATAATACTCAAATCCATTTCGTATTTTCTAAGTTTGTTACATGGGTTTGGACCTAGACTTATGAATGTTTATTTCAAAGAGGAATGTGAATATATCATTGTTTTCTTACTCTATTATATGAGTTCGAACCCTGGTCATATGAAATATTTGTAAGTTGTATGCAATTCGACGAAAGCCATACATGCTACGACCATGTCCATTCTCATTTGAAATATTAAAAGCTCGGATTTGAGCTCATAAGTTATGACTTGATTTTTGTTTTGGGTTTATTATAGAGTCATGCACATTTTGTGCTCGACCTTGCCACTGTTCTCGGTCAAAAAAGATAAAGTTGTGCACCTTTTAATTCTCCAGGTACCTACATCACTAACCCATTATTATTCTTATTTACTCGAATACCCTCTGTCACCCGAGTTTGAACCTTGCTCGTGCCTATGAGAGGTTTAAAGTTTCGTATGAATATTTAAGTTCATTCATTTTATAGCTTCGTTCTATTCAAAATTATTGGGTAACTTGACAAATTATGTGTCCTTTTGTTCTTGAGTACCTTCAACTCAACTTTTTCATTATTCATAATTTGAGGTCGAACTCATTTGATTCTCTTTATGGATATAATATTGATTTTGAATTTAACTTGCATACTGATCCAGGATCTTTTCATCGAAGTGACTTATAAAGAGTTGCATTAAATGAGCATAAATTAAAGTGCACCATTAAAGAAGGAAAGGCTCGATAATGAAGAGACATAAACATCAAATTTGAACACAAAAAACTTGATAACGGATTTCGTCCCTGGTGGACTATGTCTCTGGGTCATGCTCTCAAATGGGTAGGCCTTTTTATTAACTCAACAAAAGAATTTGGCAAAATACATAAGTATACCTCATTCTAGAATCAAGTTGCAGAAGCTTTGATCATATCAGAAAAAAAACAACACCATTGAATTCGTGGCATCAAATTACCCAAAAATTACTGTCTTCACACCTCAATCTGACTCTGGCACTCCCAGGCCCAAGAGAAACTCTGTCTCGGTTTCCATGCCCTGCAACTTGCAATTAATGTTAAGAAAAATGTGTCGTAAAGCATGTCGATCGTACCCTCGCGCGCCTCCCCTTAGCACTAGGCGGGTGTAACTTTTAAATAATAAGGCAGCTTTGTAATCAACGGAAGGTTGTTGGCCTATTGGTTGGTGGAGAATGTATTAAGGCGTAGATAGAGGGGGAGGTCCCGTGGTCGAGCCCGCGGGCCTCCCCTTTTGCGTTGTTGATTGTAACACACACACACACACACACAT
>SNQJ01S0036594.1:47989-63759 GCA_010110895.2 Picea sitchensis
ATGTGGATTTTAGCAGTGGTTATATATGAAGATTGGTCACCAGATTTGGCGGACCCGCCAATCTTTTATTTGTTTGGAAATTTTGTTCTCGGACCGTCATTGGGCATTTTCCCACTGCCACGTGGTAGCCCATGATTGGGCCATGTGGAAGCCAACCATTGAACCATGTCAACCAACTATACAATCACCTGCCATGTCAGTGTATGACTTGCCATGTCACTGTACGGTCTGCCACATGGCTATACGGACTGCCACATGGCACATTTTTACTGGTCCACGAAATGACTCGAAAAGGCCAAATATGAGTGATACGTGGCAATCTCTAGTGCTTCCAAGTCACCATGTTTACGTCATGCTGACATCATCATGACATGTGTTGCCTCCTGCATGTGCCATGTATGTTGTATGAATGTTGATGTCATTTGTACTGATGTTGACATCAGCAGTATAGATGCTGACTCATCCCCTGTTGACTAGGCTAGGTTGACCAAACTTTGACTGCGGATATTTTTCGTTCTGTAACACTGTTTGACAAGCCGTTTGTGTCGTTGGAAATCTTGCGACGCGCTCTTCACAATGATGTCACTTTCATTGAGTTTTGAGGACTTTGAATTTTTGCCCTTTTTCTATGTACTGAGGCCATTCTAGGGTTCCTGAGTTTCTTCTGCGAGTTTTGCGTTGTCCTTAGTCTTCTCTAGATCCTTTTTGGATCACATACGAACCTTTGCAACTGTCCCCAAATAGTCATAATATTGAGAGCATGGTTTTCCTTTAAATGAGTAGGCACTGGTTTAAAAGTTACTAACCGACCATTCAAAAAGTTTTTGAGTTGTTAAGTATAAAGATACTAATGCATATGTGGCAAAGGATTAAAGGTTTAATATATAGATGAAAATTTATTTTACATAAACATGCCATTACCCCCACATCATTTATCACTTTCGAGGCATTATTCCCATATTTCCCAAATCATACTTCATTTTAATTNATGTGGATTTTAGCAGTGGTTATATATGAAGATTGGTCACCAGATTTGGCGGACCCGCCAATCTTTTATTTGTTTGGAAATTTTGTTCTCGGACCGTCATTGGGCATTTTCCCACTGCCACGTGGTAGCCCATGATTGGGCCATGTGGAAGCCAACCATTGAACCATGTCAACCAACTATACAATCACCTGCCATGTCAGTGTATGACTTGCCATGTCACTGTACGGTCTGCCACATGGCTATACGGACTGCCACATGGCACATTTTTACTGGTCCACGAAATGACTCGAAAAGGCCAAATATGAGTGATACGTGGCAATCTCTAGTGCTTCCAAGTCACCATGTTTACGTCATGCTGACATCATCATGACATGTGTTGCCTCCTGCATGTGCCATGTATGTTGTATGAATGTTGATGTCATTTGTACTGATGTTGACATCAGCAGTATAGATGCTGACTCATCCCCTGTTGACTAGGCTAGGTTGACCAAACTTTGACTGCGGATATTTTTCGTTCTGTAACACTGTTTGACAAGCCGTTTGTGTCGTTGGAAATCTTGCGACGCGCTCTTCACAATGATGTCACTTTCATTGAGTTTTGAGGACTTTGAATTTTTGCCCTTTTTCTATGTACTGAGGCCATTCTAGGGTTCCTGAGTTTCTTCTGCGAGTTTTGCGTTGTCCTTAGTCTTCTCTAGATCCTTTTTGGATCACATACGAACCTTTGCAACTGTCCCCAAATAGTCATAATATTGAGAGCATGGTTTTCCTTTAAATGAGTAGGCACTGGTTTAAAAGTTACTAACCGACCATTCAAAAAGTTTTTGAGTTGTTAAGTATAAAGATACTAATGCATATGTGGCAAAGGATTAAAGGTTTAATATATAGATGAAAATTTATTTTACATAAACATGCCATTACCCCCACATCATTTATCACTTTCGAGGCATTATTCCCATATTTCCCAAATCATACTTCATTTTAATTTGATGATATTTTCCCCTTGTTTATGTAATTGATTAAGAGAAGCATTTTCTATTAGATTGATTTATGATGGAAGACCCTATATGGCATTGACTTTATTCTTTTGGTCAAAGGATGATACGTGGGCAGTTTATTATCTTGATTTGGATGCATTAAACTTATATCATTATGTAGTTTGGAAGTATAGTGTGGACAAAAGAAATAATCTGGGCACTCATGAATGTTTTGGAAAAAATATTTATAAACTTTTTGAAAAGAACTTTACACTAATTTTTAGATTTACAATGGAGAGTTATACATGGTTATGAGCATAAATGATTGATTATTTATAGACAATGAACATGAAATTTTCATGCATTCTTGTAATCTCATATCATTTTTCTCTAATTACAACTCCCTCTGTCATTGTTTCCCTGTCATTTATTTGTTCATTTTTCACTCATTTCCCACGTTCAAAGAAATAATTGACTGTTTATATGAAGAAATTTTGTAAAGGGATGTGTAGATGAGATTTTTGAAAGAAAAATATTGAGAAGGTTGCCTGATAGAATATGGTTTTGCTTCCTTCATTTCCTTCATTCCCACTCATTGTTCCCTTGTATGCTTGAATTAATTTGTCTTTTTCAGAGCCATAGCTAAGTCATTTCAGGCATAAATTGTATTAGATGTTTGATATATTGTGACTTGTATTTTTACTAATTGGAATAATGATGCATATAGAGTAGATTTTTCAGTCGGGGAAGTAACCGCAATTGAAACAGAGGTAACAAGGGTCGGATAGGAAGAGTGCCTAATGTTTTTGGGCAACAAGGAAGAAACAAGAAGTTGATATTATAAATTCATTTTGATGTCGATTCTGGGGAGTTCAATCAATTGGTGCAAAACGACTACCTTAATATTGTTGGACATCTTGCATTGCCACCTCCTGAACACCTCCTAATCCTCCCTTACAATCACATTTGAGTATTGTTGATTTCCCTGAACCTCCTGTGCAGCTAGCCAATGATGTCTTGTAACATCCCACTCTTGCGCGCACATGATTTGACTTATTCTTTGAGGACACTTGCGTGCAAGTGATCCGGTTTAGTATATGATTGTATGTTCTGCTTATGGATTATGATGATGATATTATTGCATTATGATGTTATGTTATTTGATATCTATGTATAGATAGATGTTATTGACGAGTTTCTCCTGAGTGTGATGGACACTTGATAGATTGAGGATGTCGATGGCATCAATGGACCTCCTTGGACTCCAGATCGAGTCAGGGAGTTGATTTTGTTGGTTTGGATATTTCACTTATGCATATGTGACATATGATTGGGGATATTATGATGTGGTTTATCGATCATTGACAGGTTTCGTTGATGGATGTAGGCTGATGAGTGCTTGCTAATCAGAATCATATAAGGAGTAAAGGGGCCATGCACAACAACCGGATATTAAGGGAGAGGTGTGGCAGCAGCCCTGCCATAGCCTACTAGCACTCCCGTCGTGGCTCGAATTGTAGGTTAACGATTACCTAGTTCGAGAGATCCACGATGTCGTGAGGGCAGACTGAGACAGACTCTTACGAAGATTCTAAGGGGCACGCAATAAGGCAGGGTCATTAGTCCTTAGAGGCCCTTAGTCTCTCACAAGGTCACCTGATGGAGTATTGACTCCAAGGGTTGGAGAACTACCAAAACCAGTCAAAGTGAGTGGCACCCTTGGAGCATGTACTATGTCTTGAAGGGCACATAATATAAATAAAACTTGGACAAAGACGAGGGGTACCCTTGGAACACGCAGTGCGTCTTGAAGGGCACGTCGCGATTTTTAATAAAGGTGAGTCAATGAACCTAGGTGCCTAGAAAACAATTTTTTCTTTGACATAATTAGACTTAAAATATTTATTAAATGGGTAAATTTTTATTAATTATAAAATATGCTAAAACAAAATTAAGCCTACTTTAAAATTTTGAGCCTAAGCCTAAAGTAGGTAAGAAGACTAAAACTAAATTATAAATTTAATAAATGTTGGGGGATGAAGAAAAATCAAGTTAGGAATTGTAAGTGTAAAAATTTATATCTAAAGATTAATTATATAATTGTGTGCAAAAGAATGCCAAATTGGAAACTAAGATAAGAAAGGAAATAAATGTAAAAATAATGTGGACGCATAGAAAGGTATCTAGTCTAACTAAAGAACTTTTCTAAATTAAACACCACTAAGTTTTAGAAAGGTGTGAGTCATTAAAAGGAAATAGAGGGAATAAAGGGACAACTAGGAGTGAATTTAGGAGCGCTTTTAGGATGGGTGAGGGAAATTGACAATTAATTTAATTAAATTATGGATTTATTAGTGCAACTAAGAGAACAAGTGACAAGTGTATGGGAGAAATAATTCCTAATTAAATTATTGAAAAACGAATTAAATGTGCATGGCAAGTTGTCACTAAGAAAAATTATATAAAGGAAATGGTTGAGAGGAGGAATGGATCTTGACGGGTATGAGTAAAGTTATGCTGCCAAAATTTCTTTGACTGGTTTTACTTGTGAGAGTTGGGATATCCAGCTTGAGAGGGAGTGGTAGCTTGACCTTGCAAGGCAAGTTGGGAGCTAGATTTTTCTCTGGTTTTTTGTGCATGGCCCCTTCGCAACTTAGGGGGCTAAGGGGGAAGAAGAATACCCCTAGCGTTGGCTGGGAGGTACCGGTGAGGTCTCAACGATTAGCAAGCGGGACCAAGGAGGAATCACCAGCTGCCGAAGAACATCAACAATCCATTCGTCGGTTATGGTACTTATGTTATAAATTGTATTTGTAATTAGTTAAATTTATGTATATGGATTTAGATATTGATGAATATTGTAATGGAATTCTAGAATAGTAGTTGGTAATTTAATTGACTTCTTGATCTGATAATGAAGAGGCTTGTGTGTATAATTTTTGCAACTAGGAATGGTATGTGCTTGAGTAAAAGGGCCAAGTTAAAATACTTTATTGTTAATGAGTTTTTACTTATTTCTAAGTTGCTTAAATAGACATAAAAAACAACAAACAAACCCTTTAACACGTCATTTTAGATGAAGTAGTTCACCCGTCACTTGCACTCTACATCCCAGTCAAGTTTCCCTTGGATCTTTTCCATTAACGCTCAAACTATCAAAATAAGTGCTTTACAAGGTTCAAAATGCTTTTTAGATGGCTCCATTGGCTCCAGAACGTCCAAAAACCCTTAAACGGGCTCTTCCTGCACCTAGTTTTGCCAAAACCCGAGAAGCAACCACTCCCTAGAAATTTTCCCCAAATTCTTGTTGTCTTTGTTCACCAAAATGCACGCGTGCGTGACTAACCATGCTCATGGGCGTTTCCCATGCCAAAACCCAACTCCTGTAACATCTCGGGCATGTGGGTGAATTTGTCGCACCGTTAGCGCTAGCCCCTATATGACGTAAGTCCTGGTCGCATGGGCTCCATGAGACCGAGTGCTAACGCTGGTCCAAACCCCGCGAGCTTAAGGTTAGACCTTGGTCATATGTATGGATGTGACCTGGGGCTAGGCTAATCCCCGACCCCTTCCTCCCCTCGGACGAGCCTTGGTGCATTTCTTAAATTAATTAACACATATTATGGTAAGAACCAATCAGCAAGCGGGCTGGTAGCCCAGCCTACGCCAAGTCTATACCACTCCTGAAGGTTCGACTTCGGTGGAGTCCAATTTTTTTTTCATTTGCAACCAATCATGGGGTGCCACGTGGTAGCCCCTGGCTGGGCCATGTGGCCCACTTTACGTTTCCCATATGTTGACACATGTCATCATGAGATTGTTCTAGAAACCCCAACACAGTCAGCCACTGCACAGTCACTATTCCAGTCAGACTGTCATCTGTTGGTACGGCCTGACATGTCAGCAGTATCACCCTGCCACGTGTCAGTACGGCCTGACACATTAGCACATCTTCCTAGTCAACAATCCATGTACACTTCCATGTGTCAGTGCGGTTCCAAGTCAGTCGTACAGTGCCATATGTCAGTACGGTGCCACGTCAGCACCTCTGCCCAGTCGACAGTACGAGACTGCCACATCAGCAATACGAAACTATGTGTTGTTGAATTATGTGTTGTTGACTGTGTTGTTGAATTATGTGTTGACGCCAATTTTCCTTATACTAAAAAAATAAAAATTACCTATTGTGCTTCACGTTTTCTTAGGCGTAATGGAGGGGCGTTACATATGGTATCAGAGCCAGGTTCAACCCCATGACTTGGGATCACTATGCCTTCCACTGTATTAAACCCTTGATTAATAATTTATCGCTAATAAAAGTGAATTTGTCCATGCAGGTAATCATGGCTAGAGGACGTCGCGGAGCCAGATGACGTGGTGCTAGGGGAGGAGTCGCGACGCCTCGAGTAGCATCCATGCCAGCAAGTTCTAACCCCCAAGGAGAACAACAAGTCATTGGACATGAGCAGATTGTTGTGGGGGATGTGGTTGGGTTGATGCAGTCCTTTCAGATGATGTTAAAGGCCCTAATTAGTCGTCTGGATAGAAATGAGGCTAGGGCCCCTGTACCCCCTGAGGGTCCACAGCGTGCCCCAACTGGTACTGGTAACGTTCACTGAGAACTAGAGAAGGTCAAATTTCCCAAGTTATTGCATGCCACAGACGACACAGTTGTCGAGGCATGGTTGCAGAACATGGTGATGTTCTTTGCACTTCGCAACTATACCTCCAACATGAAAGTCTGCATGGCAGTCTTTCAGCTGAAAGGGAGCGCTCTTCTATGGTGGAAGATGCTCCTGCCATAGCTAAACATGGTCGTCGAAGACGTGTCATGGGAACTATTCGAGAAGCGGTTCCAAGAGAGGTACTTGTCTGAGGAATTCATTGAGTGCCAACTCAATGAGTTCAACGCCTTATGACAGGGTGGTCTTACGGTGCCTGAGTATGAGGCTCGTTTCATGGAATTGCTTAGGTATGCTCCACATCTGAACATCGAGAAGCTCAAGGTAAACAAGTTTGTGTTCGACCTTAACGTCAACATTCGTGCGAAAGTGAGGATCCTAATGCCTCAGACGTTGCATGATGTTGTTCAGAAGACCCTCATAGCTGAGGAAGAGTTGATCAGTGGGGGTCATAGCAGGACTCTTGCGAGATTGATGGGACATGCGACATCTGGTGTGCAGCAGCATCAAACACCAACTAGTCCTCCATCAGTGTATCGAGGCACTCCAAGAGGATCCGTGTTCATGACACCACGACGACCGACGCCTCAGCAACGGACTCCCTACAAAGGACCACAACACCAGTAGAAGCGTCATCCACAACAACAACAATTCATGCATGTTCAACAGAACATACCAGGGTTCCAAGCTGGTGGGCCATCAACTTCTACTTCAGGGACCATGAGTATTGGTTTGAAGGTCAGATGTTGGACATGTGGAGAGCCACATTACCAGTGTGATTGTTCGGTTGAGAGGGCTAGAGCAACCGGGTCAACCATACACACTACAGTAGGAGATTTGGGCAAGGCCCACCAGATTCATGCAGTGGTGAATAACCGCTAGGCCAAGCACCAGTCTACTATGCTCGAGACTTCAGGTACCACCGCTGACCAGACCTTTAGTATTTTGATAGATCTTGGTGCTACATAGAGCTTTATTTCTGGTGCAGCGCTAAAAATAATTAAGGTAAAGGTAGTTGAACAAGACGAGTTTAGATACATGGAAATGACTTCGGGAGCTAAGCAGAAGGTTGGATCAAAGATTACAGACTGTAGCCTCAACCTGGGAGATTTTGTAACAAAGGCCAACCTGCATTTCACGATCTTAGGATCTTATGACGTCGTGATTGGTATGGACTAGTTGGAATCACATTATGTGATACTCAACTATAAGACGAAACAATTGAGTTTGACCGATCACAAGGGACAGAGACGTGTCATTGTAGGAAGAAACCAGGGAGTTTCCCTAACGTTCATCTCGTCCCTGCAGCTAAGGAAGCGCATTTGCAAGGGATGCAAGCTATATGAAATCCTAGCACTGAATGACAAGGGCTTGGCGGAATGATTAGAAAACCTTCCGGTAGTACGAGAGTTTGCAAACGTGTTCCCAGAAGATTTACCAGGTTTGTTGCCCGAAAGAGAGCTGGAATTTACCATCGACTTAAAACCTGGAATTGAACCGATAACAAGGACAACTTATCGGATGTCAACCCCTGAGTTATAGGAGTTGAAAATGCAACTGAAGGAGTTGTTGGACCTAGGACTTATACGTCCAAGTGTGTCACCGTGGGGTGCACCTGTTATTTTCATTCGAAAGAAGAATGGGTTGTGGAGACTTTGCATTGACTATCGTCAATTGAACAAGGCAACGATCAAAAACCAGTATCCATTACCAAGAATAGACGATTTGTCTGACCAAATGAAAGGCGGGATGATGTTTTCAAAGATCAACTTGAGATCAGGTTATCACCAGTTACAAATCAAAGAGGAAGACGTTCCTAAGCCTGCATTCAAGACGAGGTTCATATATTACGAGTTTACCATTTTACCGTTTGGACTGACAAACGCCCCATGGGTATTCATGAGCTTGATGAATGGGGTGTTCCGCGAATACTTGGACTAGTTTGTTCAAGTATTCATTGATGACATTTTGATATATTCTCGAACGACGAAAGAACGTGAGGAACTTTTGTGCTTGGTACTACAGTGTTTACGAGAGAACAAATTATACGAGAACTGTTGAAATGCTCTTTTTATCAATCGAGGATTCATTATTTAGGGCATGTTATCTCCAACGAAGGTATCATTGTGATTACAGCGAAGGTAGAGGCTATTATGGAATGTCCTTCATCGATGAACATACCAAAAGTACGTAGTTTCATGGGCTTAGCTAGATATTATCAACGGTTCGTCGAAGGTTTTTTGAGGATACCAAATCTGATTACGGAATTGCAGAAGAAAAACAAGAAGTTTTTTTGGACCGAGAAATGTGCGAAACCATTTCGAAGGCTCAAGGAGTTGTTGACGACAACCCTCATAATAAAAGTTCCTAACATGGATGAGGACTTCTTGGTATGCACAGACGCATTCAAGGAAGGCTTAGGTAGAGTCGTGATGCAAGACGGTTGAGTGGTCACTTACATCTCAAGGAAGTTAAGAAAGCATGAGGAGAACTACGTGACGCATGATTTGGAGTTATTGGCCATTGTGTATTCCCTGAGAGTGTGGAGACACTACCTGATTGGACAAAAATTTGAACTAAAAATAGACCACTATGGTTTGCAGCACATTTTTACGCAAAGTGACTTGAACTCACGACAAAGGCAGAGCAGTGTAAATGGCTCATCCAGAAGTCACGAAGATGAGGGCGGACCTTAAATCCTTATTCTTCTAGAAAGGAATGAAGGCAGACATAGTCAACTATGTGGCGATATGTCTAGAATGTCAACAAGTGAAGGATGAACATAGACATCCGGCAGGATTACTACAGCCACACGCAATTTCAGAATTGAAATGGGAGGTCATTTCGCTGAACTTTATTGTGGGTTTGTTGTTGACGGCAAGGAGGCACAACTTTATTTTCATGGTGGTTAACACTCCGACTAAGAGTGCACATTTTATTCCCATGTGTATGATGTATCAAGCACTAAACATAGCTAGAGTTTTCATCAGCGAGATTGTGAGATTGAAAGGTATGCCTAAGAGGATCATATCTGATCAAGGCCTTGGGAACCCAACTTAACTTTAGTACCACGTATCACCTAGAAACAGATGGGCAAATAGAAAGGACGAACTAAATCTTGGAAGATATGTTGTGTATGTATGTGATGGACCAACAGAAGCATTGGGAAGAGTTCTTTCCACTGGTAGAGTTTGCTAACAACAACAACTATCAAAGCACCATAAAGATGGCGCTATTCGAGTTTGTTTACAGGCGACCGTGTCAGATGCCTTTAAGCTGGGATCAAATTGAGGATGGGGTCCTAGTAGGACCCGAAGTGATCCAAGAAATGGAAGAACAAATGCAAACGATAAGACAAAGGATTAAAGAGACGCAAGATCAGCAGAAGAGTTATGTCGATGCACATCGCGTTGACTGTTGTTATAAAGTTGGTGACTCAGTCTTATTGCGGGTGAAACCGCACAAGATTTCGATCAAGTTTGGAAAGGGTGCTAAACTCTCTCCTAAGTTTGTGGGACCTTTCAAAGTTGTGGAAAAGAAAGGGCCCGTGGCTTATCAACTAGCCTTGCCTGATTCTTTGAGGCGTATGCACGATGTTTTTCATGTATCTGTTTTGAGACATTATGTTAGTGATCCTACACATGTGATTGACATGAGTTCTTTGTAGGTGTCAGATGAGGGTGCGCTCACGGTGAAGACAATCCACATCCTGGACCATCGCATTCGACAACTACAGTATCGAACATTCGATAAGGTCAAGGTCCAGTGGGACAATTATAGTCCACACTCGGCTACCTGGGAGGACGCATATGATATGCACCAACAATTTACATTTTTGTTTGATAGTTAGACATTTAGATCTTGTTAGATACTTTATTTATTGCACATATATACTATGAAACGTCAGGATGAAGTTTAAAACAAGAGGGGTGTATGTAACATCCTACTCTTGCGCGCACATGATTTGAGTTATTCTTTGAGGACACTTGCGTGCAAGTGATCCGATTTAGTATATGGTTGTTTGTTTCGCTTATGGATACTAATGATGATATTGTTGGATTATGATGTTATGTTATTTGATATCTATGTATAGACAAATGTTATTGATGGGTTTCTCTTTAGTGTGCAGAACACTTGATAGATTGAGGATGTCAATGGCATCAATGGACCTCCTTGGACTCTAGATCGATTCAGGGAGTGGATTATGTTGGTTTGGATATTTCACTTATGCATATGTGACATATGATTGAGGATATTATGATGTGGTTTATGGATCACTGACATGTTTCATTGATGGATGCAGGCTGACAAGTGCTTGCTAATCAGACTCACATAAGGAGTAAAGGGGCCATGCACAACAACCGGATATTGAGGGAGAGGTGTGGCAACAGCCCTGCCACAACCTACTGGCACTCTTGTTGTGGCTCAAATTGTAGGTTAACGATTACCTAGTTCGAGATATCCACGATGTCGTGAAAGATGACTGAGACAGTCGCTCATGAAGATTCTAAGGGGTGCACAATAAGGCAGGGTCCTTATTCCTTAGAGGCCCTTAGTCTCTAACAAGGTCGCTTGATGGGGTATTGACTCCAAGGGTTGGACAACTACCAAAACCAGTCAATGTCCGATGGCACCCTTGGAGAACGTAGTGCGTCTTGAAGGGCACATCGCGTAAATAAAACTTGAACAAAGGCGAGTGGCACCCTTGGATAAATTTAATAAATGTTGGGGAATGAAGAAAAACCAAGTTAGGAATTGTAAGAGTAAAAATTTATATCTAAAGATTAATTATATAATTGTGTGCAAAAGAATGCCAAATTGGAAACTAATATAAGAAATAAAATAATTGTAAAAAGAATGTGGAAGCATAGAAAGGTATCTAGTGTAGTCTAACTAAAGAACTTTTCTAAATTAAACACCACTAAGTTTTAGAAAGGCATCAATCATTAAAAGGAAATAAAGGGAATAAAGGGACAACTAGGAGTGAATTTAGAAGCGCTTTTAGGATGAGTGAGGAAAATTGACAATTAATTTAATTAAATTATAGATTTATTAGTGCAACTAAGGGAACAAGTAACAAGTGTATGGGGGAAATAATTCATAATTAAATTATTAAAAAACAAATTAAATGTGCATGGAAAGTTGTCATTAAGAAAATTTCTATAAAGGAAATGGCTGAGAGGATGAATTTATCTTGACGGGTATGAGTAAAGTTATGTTGTTGGAATTTCTTTGACCAATTTTAGTTGTGAGAGTTGGGATACCCAGCTTGAGAAGGAGTGGTAGCTTGACCTTACGAGGTAAGCTGGGAGCTAGATTTTTCTCGTGTTTTGTGCGTGTGGCCCCTTTGCGGCTCGGGGGGCTAAGGGGGAAGAAGAGTACCCCTAGTGCTGGTTGGGAGGTACCGGTGAGGTCTCAATGATTAGCAAACGAGAGCAAGGAGGAATCACTAGCTGTCGAAGAACATCAAATATCCATTCGTCGGTTATGGTACTTATGTTATAAATTGTATTTGTAATTAGTTAAATTTGTGTATATGGATTCAGATATTGATGAATATTGTAATGGATTTCTGGAACAATGGTTGGTAATTTAATTGACCTCTTGATTTGATAATGAAGAGGCTTGTGTGTATAATTTTTGCAAGTAGGAATGGTACGTGCTTGAGTAAAAGGGCCAAGTTAAAACCCTTTTTTGTTAATGAGTTTTTACTTATTTCTAAGTTGCTTAAATAGACATAAAAACCAACAAACAAATCCTTTAACACAACATTTTTGATGAAGTAATTCACCCCTCACTTGGACCTTACATCCCATTCCAGTTTCCCTTGGATCTTTTCCATTAACGCTCAAATTGTCAAAATAGGTTCTTTACAAGGCTCAGAATGATTTTTAGATGGCTCAAGAATGTCCAAAAACCCCTAGTTGGGCTCTTCTTACACCTGGTTTGGCCAAAAACTAAGAAGAAACCACTCCCTGGAAAATTTTCCCAAATTCTTGTTGTCTTTGTTCACCAAAATGCACACGTGCGTGACTAACCAGGATCACGGGTGTTTCCCATGCCAAAACCCAACCCTTTTAGCATGCTGGGCGTGTGGGTGAATTTGTCGCACCGTTAGCGCTAGCCCCTACCCAACAGAAGTCCTAGTCGTATGGGCTCCATGGGACCGGGTCCTAACACTGGTCCGGAACCTGGGCGCTTAAGGTTAGACCTTGGTCGTGTGTATGGATGTGACTTGGGGTGGGGCTAAGCCCTGACCACTTCCTCTCCCCAAACAAGCCTTGGCGTAACTCTTAAATTAATTAACACATATTAAGGTAAAAACCAACAGGTAGGCGGGCTGGTAGCCYGACCTGTGCCAAGTCTATACCACGCCCGGAGGTCGCGGGTTCGAATCCGATGGAGTCCAAAAACTTTTTGCAATTACAACTAATCACGGGGTGCCATGTGGCGATGCCTGGTTGGGCCACGTGGCCCCCTTCCTGTCGCCCATATGMTGACACGTGTCAACATGAGATTGGTCCATAAACCCCTGCATAGTCGGCCACTGCACAGTCACCAGTCCAGTCAGACTGCCACGTGTCGGTACAGCCTGACACGTCAGTAGTACTACCCTACCACGTGTCATAACGACTTAACACATCAACACCTCTGCCCAGTCAGCAATCCACGTGCCCTGCCACGTGTCAGTACAGTTCCACGTCAATCGTACGATGTCATGTGTTAGTACAGTGCCATTTCAACACCTCTACCCAGTTAGTAGTACGACACTGCCCCTTCAGTAGTATAGAACTGCCATGTGTTGGTACAGTTTGCCCAGTCAACAGTACAACCCTGCCACGTCAGAAGTACAAAATTGGCATGTGTCAATACAATCTACCCAGTCAGCAGTACGATCCTGCCACATCAACAGTATAGAACTGCCACGTGTTAGTATAATCTGCCACATCAGCAGTATGACCCTGCCATGTCATTCTGTAGGGACTGCACAGTCAACATTTTTGCATGTTTGGCCAAACGGACAGAACGCGATATCTCTCGCATACGATGTTCATTTTAACTCGTTCAAGTTGCATTGGGATCATGGGGACGAGGATTACACACATCCATTTTCAAGCGATTCCGAGAAATTTGATTTTTGAGTATATTTTGATCCCCTAGACCAGGTTAACGAACCTTTGACCCTCTTCCAGCCCTCAGACCAAATGCACAAGCTCTTGACTTCTTACCGAATGGTATTAAATGATTTATGTTAGTTTTTCTATTAAATGGATACAAAATGAGAAAGTGGAATTGATATTATATTGATCTTCTTTGGGGGCTCTTAATGAAATTGTACATCCCCTTCTCCTTACACAGTCCTTGAAGATATCCTTATTATGAAAATGAATAGTTAGGCTACTCTAGTTAGATTGCTTATGCGCTTGATTCATTGTTCGAAATGTGATACCCTCTTGCTCGTGCACTTCCTTTGTCGCTCAAGATTTTAGGTGAGATGGAATAATATGTTGTACCTAGAAAATTGATGATTAGGTGAGATTAATGATCTAGTTAATTGTGATTTATGTTGGAATTTGTGGCAAGTATAATGATGTATGTCTGTAGTAAATTGTCACACCTTAAATAAATAGATGTATGCTTATGTTTTTCTCCTTGAAAATAAATAAAGATGATTACTTTGCGCCTTAGCTTATGTTGTTGTATGATTGATTTAGTTATTAAATTCACTTGCGCCTTGGACTTTTTTGTGATGTGTGAATGGTTATTAGAACACTATTGCATCCTTGATTATAGTTGATGTTGTTGATTTAGCATAGTTAGTTTGGACTTGATTGTGTTAGTGGGATGTAGACACCTCTTTGTTCCTCAGAACAGTCGCCAGCCCTGAGACCTTAAATGATTAAAATCAATTGGAACCTAGGCTTGAGAATTTTTTATGTGTCCTCGAGGTCCTAACCGTGTAGGGTAGGTTGGGCGGGTAGTATCTTTATTTCTTCTTGATGTTATCTTCATGTTATCGTTACATTATCTCATGTTACCGTTATGTTATCTGATGACTATCTTTATGTGATGAGTTGAGTGATTAAAAGTGTTGATGATTCTAGTTGATCGTGATGAGTTGATTATGTGTCGTTATTCAAATATAATGATGTGTGATTTATGGAGTTACTAATTTCTTGATGCGTCAGTTGCGACGTTATTTGATTATGACAAAGAGACGCTTGTAATTCATTTAATTTGATGTTGTTGACTATGTGTTGTTGAATTATGTGTTGACGCTAATTTTCCTTATGCTAAAAAAAAAAATTACCTATTGTGCTTCACTTTTTCTTAGGCATAACGGAGGGGTGTTACATGCCTGAGAAAATATTCCTGCAAATACTCCTTTTTCCATAGCCCATTGACCCGATAACCCATTGCCACCACCTCCTCCTCTGCATTCCATGCCTCATGTTGAATTTGTTTCTTCTACGACCCATTTAGTTCAAGTCTCTATAGACTACAAAGTGCTTCCTATTGAACTCTGAATCGATAAAGGAAAACAACTTGTCAATTCGCCAAACTACGAGTCATTTGAATCCTCATACATACAGTCAAAACAACCTTCGGCCCAGGCATAAAGTAATGAGAGGAAAATTACTTTCAATGATATGCACCCTGACATAGAAAATTGGAAGAAAAAAAGTTTGTTGATAAAGACTTGCTTAAGCACATGCTAATCTCTCAGAAGGAAGTAAGCAAAGATACGCATTTTCCAACAAAAAATATTATCTCTGATTTATTTAAGTTTGTATGATGGCATTTCCAGCTTGACATTTGATGCATATTTTGGACAACAAACACATGATATTATTTTTGAAAACTTTTAATATCATGCCATTTTATTATTTTGGGGAGGTACAAGTGTTTGTTGACGTGGCATGTTTATATTGGTTACTTTTTGGTATATTTTATGATGTGTATATATGCATGGTATTTAATCGAAATTTGGAGATATAAGGGAAATAAAGGAATAAAGACTTAGGGGGACCCCACCTATTATTTATTACCCTTATTATAAATTAAAGTTTTTTTTTTTTTTTAAATAAAAAGAGTAGATCCTGTTATATTACCAAAAAAGTG
>SNQJ01S0036594.1:72922-110752 GCA_010110895.2 Picea sitchensis
GAGAGTACTGCTCGGGAGGGATCGCTTGTGCGTTTTCATGGAATTTAATAACTGGAATGGGGCGAGCTGGTGGGAGCATTTACTCCCCCGCCTCTGTCGTGTCCACCTGGCCCGATCGCGCCACCTAGCACCCCATCCGGGGGGCCAAAATCCACTATTACACGCATAAAAATCAAATAAAAAATCCAAAAACCATATATTAAAACCCACTTTGTGTTAATAATAGGGCTTAGCTCCTTATACCCAGCGCGCGGCCCTCTTGCATGGTCATATTAATGCCATGTGGCCAAGCGCCAGCCCTCATTCTGTATACATAGGTCACATGCCCATTCAATAGGACTGTGCCTACCAAAAAAAATGCGCCAGCTCTTAAGGTTGAGCCCCGAGTCGCATGGGATATGCCCGGAATCTGATGGCTGGTGCTATCCACGCCAGTGGTTATGCATTTCTCGCACCCTTGTGGTTAAATGCAACAATGAAACCGTGGATTGGGGCTTAGCCCCAACCCCCTTCCGCCCAAACACTAAAACAATACACCTTATTTATAATAAAGTGAGTTACATTATACAAGATTTAATTTGGCGCATTGGAATTCAGTCCTTTGCTAAGGCGTTGAGATTGGAGAGGAGGTTGCCGGTTCCATTCTTGAGGAGACCAAAACTTCTGCATACACCAAACGAGCCAACCAATGGGTGCCACGTGGCAACCCATGTCTGGGCCACATGGCACCCCACCATTTGTTGTTCTTCGATGCCACGTGTCAACATGATATTGGTCCCCGTCACTGTCCAGTCACCCTGCTACCTATGCTGCCACATGTCACTTCTGCCACTGCCATGTGTCACCTCCAGAGAGTGCCACGTCACCTTTTGACTGTTGACTTTTTTATTTACTTTTTTAGTTGTTTGGGAAAATGACCAGAGTGCGATAACTCTCACATACGGTGCCCGTTTGAAAAAGTGAATATATGGACGGAATCAACACGATGAGTCGGTCACAATGGAATTGGTTTCGTCTGATTCTAAGAACTTTCATTTTTTAGCCTTTTTTAGCCCTGTCAGGCTCCTGGATCCGATTCTGGATCAAAGACATTTCAAAAAAATGGTGTTCCTTCACCTTACTAAAAGCTTACAAAATTCAGAATGATACTTTATTGTTCTTTCTTGATAGAGTCTTCCTCTGCAGGTGGCTCCAAAGCCAAATTCAAGTCTGACATAAGAGCTTGTTCATTGGTTCTTGGTCTGCTGCCGACCTCCTCATTATCGCTTTGGATTGAAGTGTTTGGAGAAGTGCCTCTCACGTCCAGCCTAGATTACATCACCTCCCCTTTGCTAACAAAGGTAAGCCACTTCATCTTAAATCTGTCTGATGAGCATCTTGTGTTGTGCCAGCGTATCCAGGGTAAAGGAGAGGGTCGAACTGTGAGAGTCAACTCTGAGAGAGAGAGTCGATGGGTGGTGGTGAAGTTATCATCCACCAATTCATCTTCCATATGCACTCGAGCTTGTTGTTGACCATTCTCGTGAGCCATGGCAAGAGACAAAATGTTGGGACCAGAGACTAAGGGGACGGTCGGATGTAGACTAAAACTAGAGTGTGAAAAAATGAAGTTTCCCCACTTACCAGAAGACCCATGCCAATCTGGGATTACCTTCTTCTCGGGCAGTTGAAGTGGAAAAATTATTTCTCCCCCTGAAAATATGAAATCTGAAACTACAATTTCCCTGAGAACAATATGGATCTGGAGATGTGAGTTGCGCTCGGAGGAATGGGAAACAATAGCAAGCTTTCTTTTTTAATAGAGCTTTGAATTGTAGGGGTGAATGAATGCAGATGACTACAAATCCTCCCACATATCAAAGGTCCTTCAAAGGCTGATATGACTTGTACTTATTTAGGCTCCACACATAAAATCACAAGTACAACTTTTTTGTTCATCCTCAACTCCATTGTCGTTATGGTTAGCCTGTTGCTGCGAATTACTAATTGTCGAGGAGTCCCACGAGGGAATTTCATGGAGTGACCGCTCTTTCCCATGGACATGACTAGTATTGAGCGCGTCCTACAATATTCCATGAACTAAGAGATAGTGGGGGTACATCCCTCCTCTTTTAAATCTGTTCCCAAATTGCATGTACACTCCAGGTGTCTTCTGACGAAAATCCTGGAGCCAGATGGCATTGTGATGGCATGGGTCCAAATCATTAAGGCGGGATTACAAAGAGGGCCCACCCCTGAAATTTCAGATGTCTTGGGGCCATTTCGATTGCCCAATTAGCCATTTTGTCAGCTTCTCTATTGTTTCTGCGTAGAATGTGTAATAATTTTTCTTGAATGGGGGACAAGAAAGATTTTGGTCTGTCTATAATTCTCTGTAGCTTAGTATTCTTTAGTGTGGTTCCCATGAAAAAGTAGCGGATGATATTTTTTGAGTCCCCAATGATTTGTGATACAATTCAGCTGTTGAGCCTAGACTAACAAGACACCTTGATAAATCACATATGGTTCTGCCATATTGTTGGAGTTTATGCTCAGGTTCCAAGAGAAGTCTAGAAAACATTTTCCTCTAGGGTTGTACAACACCCCTCCCACATCTACGTCCCCTGAACAACATTACATCTTAGGTGGAGTGGAAGATGAAATGTTTTCCTTGAGGATAAAGGGAGAGATTACAGTGGGCCCTCTTTGAGATTATATCAAAGAATGGGTGAATCAAGTTGTAGTTGCAATTTCAAAAGTCATGTGAACATGTAGTTAAAGGTGGTTAGGCTTTTATGGGCATTTTTTGGCAATTCAAGAAAGATTATATAAGGACCCTTCTTAGCAAAGCCAGGTTCAAACCCCAGATACCTACCTACTAATATTTTTCCCCTACCATAGTCTGAAGCTCATATAGTTTTCATAGGTTCATACCATGAAAGCCCGGTGGGTTAGCTCGAGTGGATGAGTGATGTGGTTATAAAGCAAGTGGTCTGAAGGTCAATTCCTCAACTAGATATATTGTAGAGATTGTTGGGCCTCGCTCAATGTCCCCATTGGGTTAGGCTCTGTAATCAAGGTAGAAAGTTTACCTCATTTACCATCCATGGATCATGGGGAAGTACTCGGAGGATTTTCTGCGAGGGCTTCCTTGGAAAAAAAATGTCCATGCCACGAAGACCAAGTTTTCAGTGATCTCCTTTGTTTTCCTCAAGTTTCTCTATATTTGGTATGTGGGATCCCCATACTTTATTTTAGAGGAAAATAATTTCACTTTCTACATTACATTGAAGTTTTGTAATGCTTCCAAACAAACATTATTTTGACTTTTAACATATTTCATTGTTAGGATCTTATTGTTATTGTTTGAAAAAAGGTTCACAGAAGCTACCAAGGAATACATAGATTTTATTATTCTATTCTTTGCATCTGGTAAAGCAAAAATCTTTAGCACGTCTTCTTTCATATCTTATATGATATAAAAGCCAGAAATCCTTAAAAGAAATTCTGGTATATATGTGTTTTCTTTGTATATATCATCCCACAAATATAATATTAGTTACATCTTCTACTTGCTTTACATCACAAAGGCATGGTTATTTTATGTTGAGAAATAAAATTTGGTAATCACTTGAAGCTTTATTTCTTTTATCTTGTAAGTTATGATAGTTTTAAGTTAACATACCTTTTAAAACCTTGACCCAGAGTCTGTCCTAATGGATGACCTTTCTTCTCGTGTATCTTTGAATTTTGGCCCTTTTGAGCTTGAAATTTTGGCATGTAGTACTATGATATGTCTTATATGCAATTCCATAGGTTTGACCAAAATTTGATGTGCCAAGTGAAAGTTATGGTAACTTTCCCAAACCTTGTTGATTCTTGGACCTTTTATAGATAGTGAAATTTTATGGTGTGTCACATGTCCAATATTTAATATCTGATTCTGAAATTTTTACCTGAAATAAAATTATCTGTATCATTTCCAATGGAACTAGTGGCATTCAATTTGGAACTTCCAAGCTTCAAATATGTCACTTCTATCATGAACACATGTTTAAGGCTAGTTTGAGAAATAGTCAAATACCTCTACTTCCCATAGCCCATATGCAATACCCCTAAGATGATCCCAAAGTATAAATATCAATGTAACTGTACTTTACTTATAAGTCTGTGAGCTGAAGTAACAAGTTTGTTGGTTTGATTCTACGTGCATTAAGTTAGTGCATGGTGATCTCATATCACAGAGTGCGCACAATTATAAAATGATACAACGTGTAGTTTAATGTTTGGTGTGCACTTGTGTATGAACATAAGAATGACACAATGAAAGTGAAACAACTTAATGAATATAATGTGCACAAGTGTTAGTGCGAAAGGATGGCACACTAAAGGAAAAGGCGTGCAACCTTGGATTCAGCGTGCATTGGCTTAGTGCATGGGTTTTGAAGGCCACAGAAGTTGTTTGTATATAATTCATGATGTAACACGCATCTGTGTAAGGGCACGAGGGTGGCGCACTGAAGAAAGAGTGTGTGCAACCAATAAGTTTCGTGCGCACTGGTTTTAGTGTGTGAGCTTTATGTTTTCAGGTTGGTGAGCGTGGATGCAACGGATCAGTACTACGATACTAAGAATGTATATGTAATCTGATGAAAATTTAATAAAAATACATCCATGTGGCAGACCGACCACGTAAAAGAGTTCGGGGGGCTTAAACTCCACTGGCTGAGGTTAAGGGGGCTGGGTTAAAGGGGCTTAAACCCAAAAAGGAATATTTTATTAAAATTTCTTAAAAAGTGTAAAGTTAGGATATATTATTATATCCTAGGTCATGGCTAAAGGCAATTCTCAACATGAAAAGTGTCAAATTGGGAACATGTTGTGGACTGAAGACAATTCTCAACCTGACATATGTCAAGTTGGGAACATGCAATCAAATGGTTTGGACTTAGTCCATTCTGACATTTTGTCATCCAGGGGGGAATCATTCGACCATCATGAGCTGCGAGGGAACTGACTGTTCTGTCATGACCYGACTGTTTTGTCATAGAATTGTTCAGTGAGTGAACCCGATTGTTATTGTCAGTGAGCCCGACTRTTACTGTGACCAATATGTTGAATATTGTCACAGATATCTATATATGGATTAACATGAAGAGCTAGATTGAAGAAGCAGGTTGTCAGGCCCGTGGGTTATCAAACAAAAGAGGCGGGTTGTCATGCCCGTGGGACGTTGGATCGAGGAGGTGGGTTGTCAAGCCCATGGAAGATTGCATTCTCTCCAGGTGAGAGAATTGCTAGGAATTATTTCTCGAGGTGCCAAACTACAGCGACAGGGCTCTGACAATTCATGTCTGACCTGTTACTCATGCCATGGAAGAGAAGTGGGGCAATCAAAGGACTGTTGAGCAGAGAAGGGGTACAATTCCTGGGGTGGGACAGGCATGTGGGAAATGAGAGACTGTAGGTTGTCAGTGTGAATTGACATATGTGATGGACTTTCCAATAATTGAGTCACATATGTCTGAGTTACCTGTGATTGAGTTCCTATTAATTGAGATAATTTAGCCTGGTTGGGAACCCTTACCCAAGTGGAGTTTATCCCCAGCTCTGGGGTGACCCACTGTTGAGATTTATGAATAGTGTGGTCTAAGGTTGGGAGGAATGTGGAAGGTCTGCCTGTAGTTGGTGTCTTTTATTCAAAGATAAGTGCCAATTGTGTGTTAAATTATATTTTCATTAATACTTATGCAATTGTTGTCATGGGTTTATGTTATTTATAATGTATGTGTAATTCTATTATGATTGTGTATAGTTATGTTAAGAATATGTATATAATCATGTGTTGCAGAGTAATTATATGTTTTAGTTAGTGACAAAGTTGTATCAGAGCAATTTCAATGGAATTGCTGACAAATTGGTATCAGAGCTTGTGACAAGAGAAAGTTTGTAAGAGGCATTTCCCTAGCAAGTGGTTGGGGGTGTTACACCATATCTCATAAATTAAAATGATCTAAAACAAGAAATTTGTATCACAAGTACTTCACTATGTCTCCTTAGGATCCTAAAAAATTCACAGTCTGAATTGTCACCAAACAAAAGTTATAGAGAAATTTCCAAACTAACTCTTTTGAGACTGATTTCAAGGCTAGTAAAAATCCCTAACTTCCAAAGGATGTGTCTCCGAAAATAAAAGGACCCAGAACCTAAATTTTTTACCAAGTGAACTTCGCTATGTCTTCTTAGTATTATGAAAATTTCACAACCTGAAACTTCGCAGAAAAAAAAATTATAGTGAAAATGCCAAGATGACTCACTTGAAGCGACAAAACCTTAGGATCGATGATTTGATACCAAATGTTATGCGCCAAATACTTAAAATGTCACAATAAAATAGAAGTACACACACTATGTACACCAATGTGTGCGTGGAGCACAACTCCAAGATAGACAAGAGATATGAGTTACACAATAACTACTTAAATAATAAGAGAACCTCCTCCAAATACCCAATACATTAATACATCACAATTCACATGTCCTCCATAATGTGTTAGGGACCTAACCTCGTTAATCCCTCATGTAGGTAGAATAATATATTTTCCATGTAATAAATGATGACATAAGTTAATAAGGCCTATTTAATAAATCTGAACAAGTCAATGTAAGAAGACCTAATAGAAGCTTCCGCTTCCAGAAATATCTTCCTCTAGAATGTTCTTTAGAAGATAGAATTAGTATAAATAAGAGTAGGAGTCATGCAAAATCCTTGTCTTGAGAATTATTGTAAGAGAGCTCTGCTCTGCTGGAGGTTTTCCCCTCGAAGAGGAAAGTGAACATTGTTTCTTATCAATAAAGGTATTATTTTGGTGTTGTGGTTCATATATTTTGTTGTTATGTTGTTATTCTCTAAAATATTTCTGTTTTTGTTGTTGTTCGGATGTTATGTACTGCAGTATTTATCTTTTTTGCTATTATAATAGATCTGGTACCTAACAAGTGGTATTAGAGCACTTTCCTTGGCATGAATTGTGGGTTAAATTTTTTCAAGGTAGATCATTCAACGCATAAATACGTGGTCGGGGAATCATACACGCATGAAATACAAGAGATTTTTAAGCTCTCATTGTTGGACACCCTTGTAACCCCTGTTGGTACCCCTTAGAGTGGTAGTGCATCAGACAACACGTGTATACAGATTGGCTTGGGTATCCTGAAACCCTCCATAGATCAACCAATCGATCGCCAAACTGGTATAGTGCCACCTGGAACAACACATGGGAAGATAATCTCTAGTACCTGGGTAATTGAGTAGTACGGATAAGGGCACGATCTAGACTCCTTAGTTGGTGCCTTGAGATATTGGGTCAAGTACTACTATTCAGACCTGCACGTATATTAGAGAGCTATAATACAGGGCAAACCCTTGTCTGTAGGAATCGTGAACACCCAAAACCTTGGGACAAAAGCATAACAAAAAAGGAACAGATTTGTTGTCATGCAACCTTACCTCCTGCATTCTTGTTGCGAAATTACTACACATTTCTCTTTGCTAGGAATTTGGACATTTCGCCATTGCAGTATTATTCAAATCAGAGTATAACTCTCCAGGAGTAAAAAAAATATAGCGGTTATGTCGACACCCTTATTTGGGCCCTATCCCATTGGATTCCTCTCTTCGCTTTGATTAAAGTGGTACCTATCATTTTTCAGTCTCTTTTTTGTGTGGACCCCATCCCCTTCTCGACATTCTTATTTACAACCCATTCCACTGGACTCCCCTTTTCACCATGATCGTTGCGATACGTATCACTTATCAACGTTTTTTTCTATGGTCCCACCCACCCTTCCTAACACCCTTATTTGAAACCTATCCCATGGCATTCCTCTTTTCACCCTAATCACACTCATATATACCATTTCTCTATCTTTTTTTTGTGGACGCACTTTCACTCCTTGACCCCCCATATTCTCAAATGGCCACCACTCGAAACCAATAAATCCTTCACCTCCAAGAAAAATCTAAACAACACGGGGAGAACATCCAAAGAGTGACTTCAGACATTGCTTCCACCAATTCCAAATTGGCAACCTTCGAGGCCAACGTTAAGGGTGAATTTGCAACAGTTAAAGGTGAATTGGCCTCCCTCGCCACTGCTCTCAACGAATGGTTAAAACAATCCCGTGGCTCTCCCTCCTCTAAACAACCTTCACACTATGAAGGTGAAGACTCTTTCCATAATATGGTCTTTCATTCCAACTCCCTTCCTCGTGATCCTTGTCTTCCCAAAGTTGAGGTGAACAAATTTGATGGCTTAGATCCCACAGGTTGGGTCACCCAAATGGAACATTATTTCTCCTTACATGGAATTACTAATGAGTTGGACAAACCTCATTATGGTATCCTCTATCTAGATCCCGAACACTAGAAATGGTGGCAATGGTGTCGAAAGACATGCCAAGGGTATGTTGCTTGGACATAGTTTGTTGCAGAGCTTTATGAACGCTTTGACACTGACACCCGCTATCTAGGTCGTTTCACCAAGTTGAAACAATATGGCATAGTGGAAGACTTTATATCTGCCTTTGAACACTTGTCTTTTCAAATAGAGGGCATGTCAGATGCTTTCTTCAGGGAATGCTTTATCAGTGGCCTCAAGGATGAAATTTGTGCCCAAGTCCTCATGGCTCACCCCCAAATTTGGTTGGAAGCTACTCAACGAACCAAGGAAGCCCAACAAATTTTCTCCGCCCAGAACTACAAACCCTTTTTTATTACCCACACTCGACCTACCAATCTTACCCCTCATGCCACTCCTCTCAAGATCCAGAAATTAACTCGGGCATAAATGGTTGAACACCAACTCAAGGGTCTTTGTTATAATTGTGATGAAAAATATTTTTCGGAGCACAAGTGTAAGGAACATAAACTTTTTATGGCCATTTTTTAGGCAGTTGGTGACGAGGAGGCCAAAATTTCCCCAGTGGATAAAATGACCCCAATCGATGCTTCTACTCCACCCTTTGATCCACCTGAAGTTGAACCATTGATTTCACTGCATGCCCTTACTAGTTTTTTTTCTCCCCAAACCCTCAAGCTCATTGGCTACATTAAGAATAAGAAGGTCATCATTCTCATTTACAATGGTAGCACCCATAATTTTATTCATCATCAGATTGCCTAGGAAGTCAATTGTTATATCTGTGTTGTCAACAATTTTCAAATTATGATTGCCAATGGTGGTTCTATGAAATGTGGTGGGTGTTGTGAAAATGTGCACCTACAAATTGGTCAATATCACATAAAATCTCATATGTTTGTCATCAACATGGGTGGTGACATTGTGCTTGGTGTTGAATGGTTACGCACTGTGGGTCCCATCCTCGTGAATTTTAAGGAATCAACCATGCAATTCCAAGAGGAGAGAAAATAGTATAAGTTCCAAGCCCTCACAACAAGCTCCCTTGAGATCATCAGTTCCCATCGAATGAAAAATCTCCTAAAAAAAGGTCATTTGAGAATTATTGCCCAACTCCATTCCATTCAAGTAGTTGAGACACCCTATGTGCACCCTCACCTCCAATCTATCCTCTCCAAACATCAAGTCATTTTTTTCACTCCCCATGGGCTTCCCCCTTATCGTGGTGTTCATGATCATTCCATTAATCTAGTATTGAGTAGCCTTCCTGCTAATGTTCGCCCTTGTCATCATCCCTTTGCATAGAAAAATGAAATTGAGAAAATTGTTCAGGAATTGCTCAAAGTTGGTGGTCCTAGTACCAACCTCTATTCCTCCCTTATGGTCATGGTCCTTAAGAAAGAAGGCACTTGGTGCATGTGCCCAAACTTTCATGCCTTGAACAAACTCACCATCAAAGACAAATTTCCCATTTCTATCATTGAAGACTCATTGGATGAGTTGAGCGGTGATGAGTACTTTACTAAACTTGATCTTTGTAATGGCTACCACCAGATACATATGAAAGAGGAAGACATTCCCAATACTACTTTTAAAACTCATGAGGGTCACTATGAGTTCTTGGCCATGCCCTTTGGTCTGTGTAATGTCCCCTCCACTTTCCCAAGTCTCGTGATTCATGTCTTTCATCCATTCCTTTGTCATTTTGTCTTAGTTTTCTTTGATGATATTCTCATCTATAACAAAACTTGGGAAGCCCATCTCACCCATGTGGATCAAGTTCTCCATCTCCTCTCTCAGCACAAACTTTTCCTCAAACAGTCTAAATATTTCTTTGGAGCCTTTGAAGTGGAGTAATTGGGTCATATTGTCAACAAGGATGGTGTATGGATGGATCCTAAGAAAATTGAAGCAATGAAGGATTGGCCTCGCCCTAAAAATCTTAAGAGATTGCGTGGTTTTTTGGGATTAACAGGGTATTATTGCAAGTTTGTTCAGAATTATGGAAAAATTGTTGCACCTGTCACTTCTCCCCTTGAGAAGAATGTTTTCACATGGACTCCAGCCAATGATCAATCCTTCCAATCATTGAAAGAGGCTATGTGCAAGACTCTAGTCTTGGCCCTTCCTAACTTCACAAAGCCTTTGTTCCTAGAATGTRATGATTTAGGGAAAGTAATTGGGGTAGTCCTCGTACAAGATGGAGAGCCTTTGGCCTCCACTATAAAACAATTTTCAAACAGACATTTGGGCCAATCAATCTATGACAAGGAAAAGTTGGCTATTATGCATGTCATGRGATCTTTAGTGTACTTATCTCCTAGGGTAAYGCTTCCAAACTAAAACTGATCATCAAAGCCTTAAGCATTTTCTAAACTAACGAATTTCATTCCCTGAGCAACAAAAATGGGTGACTAAGCTACTTGGATATGATTATGATATAATTTACAAGAAGGGCAAAGAAAATGTGGTTGCTGACGCTCTTTCCAGGAAGTATGAAGAAGAAGTGTCCCTCTTTTATCTCTCCTTCATCATACCAGATTGGCTCCAAGTTGTTCGCCAGGAATGGCTACAAGACCCCAAACTCTCTCACCTAATTCAACAATTGCAACACCATTCTCCAACTTTTCCAGCGTACTCTTGGGATAATGAAGAGTCGCCCTACAAAGGTTGTTTGTATTTAAGCAAACAGTCGCAACTTAAATCCATGGTGCTTGTTGAGCTTCATGCTTCACCCACAGCTTGGCATTCATCGTTTACCAAAACCTATGAAAGGGTCAAACATTATTTTTTCTGGGGTGGTATGAAACGGGACGTCTCCACATTTGTGGCTGAATGTGATGCCCGTCAATGCAAAAAGGGAGAAATAGTCAAAGCCCCAGGCACACTCAAACCGCTTCTGATTCCCCCTATTATTTGGCGGGATATTTCCATGGATTTCATTGTTGGCTTACCTAAATCGAGCAATAGTTAGTTATCATGGTGGTAGTCGAACGACTTTCCAAATATGCTCGTTTATGTGCTCTTCCACACCCATTCAACACATCCACAGTGGCTTGAATTTTCATGGATTATATCTTCAAACTTCATGACATGCCTCATTCTATTATACATCAGTGGGCTCAGTGGTTAACCTTAGTTGAATGGTGGTACAACACCTCTTACTATACAACTACTCGCATGACTCCTTTTGAAGTAGTATATGGACAAAAGCCAATGTCGGTTCTCTTATACATGTCAGGTGTCTCAAAGGTTCAGGAGGTTGACAAAAATATTATAGTCCGAGAGGCCATTCTCCGTTCCCTCAAATAAAATTTGGTCATGGCTCAAAATCGCATGAAGCAACAAGTAGATCAAGGTTGTTATGAGCGTCAATTTGTTGAAGGGGACCAAGTGTTTCTTCATCTCCAACCTTATAAGAAGACTTCACTCAATGTTCAACATTGTCAGAAACTTGCTCCCAAATTTTATGGTCCTTATATGATTCTCAAGTGAGTGGGATCTGTGGCCTACCAGTTAGCTCTGCCCAGACATTCTAAGATCCATCCTATTTTTCATGTCTCATGCTTAAATAAAGTGATTGGAAAAAGTTCCAAACTCAAACTAATCTCCATGACTTGGATGAAGAAGGTTCCATTTGGTTGCAGCCACAAGCAGTTCTAGACCAGTAAGAGCATCGCCTCCATCAATGCACAATCAAGGAATTGTTAGTTCAATGGAAAGAAACAACTCCAGAAGATGTCACCTGGGAGCTAACCTTCTTTCTGTAACAATTTCCTCATCTCAAGCCTTGAGGACAAGGATGTTATTCAAGGGGGAGGGCATGTCAGGGACCTAACCTCCCTAACCCCTCATCTAGGTAGAATAATATATTTTCCATGTAATAAAGGTCGACATAAGTTAATAAGGCCCATTTAATAAATGTGAAAAAGTCAATTTAAGAAGACCTAATAGAAGCTTCCACTTCTAGAAAGATCATCCTCTAGAATGTTCTTTAGAAGATAGAATTAGTATAAATAAGAGTAGGAGGCGTGATAAATCCTTGTCTTGAGAATTATTATAAGAGAGCTTTGCTATGTTGGAGGTTGCCCCCTCGAAGAGGCAAGTGAACATTGTTTCCTATCAATAAAGGTATTATTTTGGTGTTGTGGTTCCATAAATTTTGTTGTTTCGTTGTTATTCTCTACAATATTTCAGTTTTTTGTTGTTGTTCTGATGTTATTCACAGTAGTATTTCTCTTTTATGTTATTATAATAGATATTGTACCTAACATAATGACTACATGGTCTCTATATATACCTATTCACACATTGTATCTGTGGCCTTTTATTGTTAGCTCAACCCTATTACATATACGTTTACACATTACATGCACATTTAACCCCATATGTGTTCCCCCTTGGGGTCATATCATATACATTTAACCCCATATATGCCCCCCCTTGGGTCATATCAACACATCTGAATTTTCCTTAGTTCAAATTTAATGAGCGATTGTATGTGTCCCTCATAAATTTCCTCTTTCACCCTTGAAAAATGTTAGTGCCTAAGTGAGCTATTTGCATGATCCCCGATTTCCTTGTTTTTGCCCCAGAATTTTATTATTGAGAAATCCAGGTTCGAACTATAAATCCCACCTAAATTAAAATATCTGCTATGATGGCATGCACCTTAGGTTGGGATCAACATCACCATCTTTATAAGTTAGCTATTAATGAGCTTTAATTTGATTTCTAAGCTAAATCCTACATGCCTTGTTTATGTGTTGCACTAACCTACAAGAATTTCGATATGGCTAGGGTACGATAGAAAAAGGAAGGTGAACATGAGAGATCAATTTCAAGCCAATAGAAGGATCAAATGAGGTTGTAGAGGCTATTGAGGATACAACAATAGCAAGCGAATAGACTCCCACAACTACAAAATCATTAGTTATAAGGAAAAATAAATCTTCCAAAGGCAAGCAAGCAATCATTGAAGCTTAGGCTACTAAATATTAAATTGCCCACTTATGTAAACACCACATACACTACTAGGTTTGATGTAGCCAACACACACAATGAACTATTTCATCTAATTGGAGATGGGAAAGGGCCCAAGGATGACAAGTACTTGGATGAAAGGGAAGAAGAAGAGCTTTCTATAGCATAAAGTTTAAAACAATACTTCATGGATGATGTAGTAGCTAGATCTCTAGTGACACCTTGTGCATAAGTGATCGGGTACCTAATACAACGTACATAGATCGACACAAAGAGAATTATGAATGATCATGGAAGGTGTGTTGGATCATTCACATTGACTGATTTTGAATCCTACTACAAATCGACAAAGGTTGAAATCAATTTCACTAATGAGTGGTTGAAAGTTTTTATGAATGACCATAACTGTTATAACCCAATTGATTGGTTTGAGGAAGGGCGAAATTTCAAATCTTTAAGCATCAAACCTTTCTCAACCATACACCTTAGGTCATGATACACTTGGGCAACCCAATTGGTCAACATAATCTATGGTGAAAAAGATTAAACTCTTGTGAAGATAGGTTAGATGCCAATGATGTATGAAATCACTAAAGGAGCCTGAATTTTCAACTAGGTTGTTATCCTTTCTAACTCACTTACGTAAGTCATTGGGGAAGCTTAATTGGATGCTTTCTTAGGAACCCCATAATTTTACACGTCTTCTTTCCTATTAGATGCGATTTATGTTTCTAACACATTCAAGGGGTTAGGTCGGTCTTGGTCCCAAAAGTATCCCCTTATTCATGTTTATTTCATAGATTTATGGAAGAGCATGTACTTATTTCAACTTTCACTTACTTTTGATGGCTTTCTAGCACCATTATACGAAATCATTTTTTGTAAATTTTTCCCAAGAATGTAGCATCCCCAACCACTTAGGCTGGGTCACGCCACACAACCTCAATTTGTGTCTCTCTCTAACATCCCCATTACCAAATTGTTTTTGATACCATACTGCAATATTACCCAACTTACTACTGAACAATGCTACTTTGAAATCCACTGCGCAGATTATATTCTAATCACGAGTCTGTGTAATATCACTTGAAGTAACGCACTCAACCTCAAGTTGAGTCACGCCACACTATCTTTCTCCTTTTAACACAACTTTAAGCGGTGGAAGTAACTAAAAATAATTGCTCACAAGCATACTTATCACACAACACTACTGTGCATGCAACCATTCTGGTGTCACACGCCAATTCCAATTTTCCTTATGCATGGGGTCTATTTCCTTGCATGCAGAAACGAATTCTAGCCACTTGTGCATACAACCAACTTTCTTGCACACACGACCATTCAAACCTTGCCTCAGAGAATCATGACCAATATCATAAGGTTAATTTAATAGGCAAGATCTCAACAACTACCATACTCATGCATGATTACAATTACCGGCTATCAACATCATAATTACATGTGCAAGCAACATTAAACAAAATAACAACAATTACTTATATGTGACAACATACAAGAATTTAACCATATCAAACATTGATAATTAGGCACATAGTAATTGAGACAAACACATAAAGAACACTCCTCATTTATGAAAACTCACCAAATGCGTGCAGAACTCAGACGTTCCTCCTAGCCATAGACTTTGTTGCTCATAAGCTTTCAGCAACAGGTCACCCCCGAGTTGAGGCTTAAATCCACTAGGAAAAAAGGGTTCCTAATACCAGTCTAAGCCTAATACTCAACATAATTGCTCAGTCCAAGGTGCCACTACTACAACTAGCCTAGAGTCTCTCATTCCCCATGCACCTGTTACACCCAAGGAAGTGTACCCCTTCTCTGCTCAACAATCCCTCGGCTACCTTACTGCCCTTTAAGGGTTCCCAACAACATGCGATATAAGAAGTTTTTGAGCCTTGCAACTAATTCCCAACGCACCAAGGAACAATTCCCAACAAAACTCTCACCTGGAGAGTATGCTCACAGGCCTGACAACCCGCCTCTTCAACAACAAATCTCTCACCCAGAGAGACTACACATGGGCCTTACAACCTGCCTCTATGAAAACATAACCCTCAATACATAACAAATACCCTTACAAGCTCTTCTCTACAGATAAGGTAATAATCAAATTTTCCATATAGTCAGACCCCCTTTTGCACAAGAGAAAATGAATAACCATCCTGAAAGAACAAGTTGTCCCCCCGAAATACACCAAGGTCAACAATATATATTGCATGCCTTAAAATCGACACTTGTCGCTTTTATAAGTAGCTTAAGCCACTTGGTGACTCATCCCCTTCCCTCGGGAACTTTGGATAAAATATTTTATCCATAAATTACTTCCATAAATATTAAGAAAATATTCCCTAAGACTTAACTCTCCCCACTTTTCCCTTTTTCGGTGGAGTTATCTCCCCATCTCTTTTTGTCTAGTCTGTCTGTGCACAACGATGTGATATTATTAATAAGTGTGATTAAATTTATATGGATAGGCGCACTAGCCCATTTGCATCTCGACTCACCAGCCTCATAACTACACAGGCTCTCTGACCTCAATACATGTACATCCACACACACACACACACACAACCCGATGCACATTTCTAGGTAATTCCTGCACACTTACTCAAGTGCGTGCAACACTGTGAAATTTGCGCACTTACCCAGGTCTGCCTAACACTCTAAAATGTGCACACCCTTTCCTTGATAACAATTCTTCGTGCACTACTCATATGCGCATAGAACCAAAATTTGGTGCCAATGGCTCACCAACCTATATACATATTTACATTTACAATTGGTACCAACGACTCAACATCCTATATGTACAATTACAAAGGGTTCAAATCATGGGCATTACAAAGAATATCTCCAGAAGCTACAGAACTGTTGAAAAACATTGGAGATTGGTACTTGGATGAATGCTCTACCTATATTAGGATTTATGGTGTCACAGAAGCACCTCATTTACTTCACACCTATGTGCCAAATAGGTTTATCATTTAAGAAATTAGGTATCAAATAGCTCTACGTGGTTTTTAATGCCTGCCTAATCAAACACCAAAACAAGTTATGTTCAACCTATCCACACTATATAGTCATGTACAAGCTAACATATTCCACTTAGGCTAGGATGGAAGAAAAAAACATCGAGGAGAGAATAAGACTAGAAAATCTCGCAAGAGAGTTTTGACTTATGTAGAGGTTTTGAACAATTTGTAAGAAGTTGCAAGCGTTGTTGTTGAGAGGTGAGCTCTTCGAGAAAAAAATAAAGAACAAGAAAAAAGAAGATTGGATGCATTCGAGAAGGCCAAAGCAAAACAAAAAACCAAAAGAAGAGAAGAAGCATATCAAAAAGATGCCAACAAAGAAGGATTGGTAAAGAAAAAAGAAGCAAATGCTAAAGCCAAAGTTGAATTGTTAACAAGAAAGGCACAAGTAGAGAGGAAAGACAAAGATGATGCAAAGGCTTAGAAGTTAGCAAGGAAAGAAGTTGAGGCAAAAGCTGAGGAGTTGGGGATAATTGAAAAAGAAAAAATCAAAACAATACTGAAGCAAAAAATACCATACAAGAAGGAAATGATCTAACACAACAAATTGATATAGGTGAAGGAAACATCGGGCAACAATATTATGCACAGATGGAAGAGGTCTTCACCACTCAAACCTTTGCATGTACTTTTGGTTTAGGCATGGTTGTAGGAGGTAATGGGTTTATTCCAACTATGGTATATGAAGTTGGTTTTTTTATGGAATGCACATTCCAGGGAAACCCTCTAGGTACTTCGCTTCATTCAGAGAATGGCACCCAGGGTAAACTGACTGATTGCAGGTTTGGCAACCTAACCTGATAGGGACATCAAGTGAGGCCCAATAATATCCATAGAGACAACCATCTCGAGAAGTTGACCCCAAGACCTCCTACTTGTAATTCATAACACTCAACCACCTGAGATAATCACCAGGCTAGTAGATGAAGTTGTTAATTTGGAATTGTTTGTATTTGACAAACACATGAAGCAGGTAATAAAGAAAAAACACAAAAATGAGTCTGGATTCTGAAGTGATACTCACCACTAAAATTGTGGTGATCATGGACATAAGAAAGCTAAGTTTAGCTTCCTCTATTTTTCCTAGATTAACCATTGCTCAAGCCAATGTGCATAAAGTTGTAGACATGGAAAAGAAGATGAAAGAGTATGAAAGCAAAATCACCTTGTTGGAAAATCAAGTCAATTACTACAAATCCAATAAAGATCAGACTTCAAAATTTATTGATTATGCTTTCTAAATACATGATGAATTAAATGATGTTCAAAGAGAGTTCTATGACAAAGCCTAGTATGTGCAGGCCCATGGTCAAGATATTGCTAGTGTCATGACTCATATCCAGGCATGGGAACTTGCTTATCGGTAAGGTAAATTATATTCGATAAAGTAAAAGATTGGAAGTCCTCGCAAGAATTCGTGCTTTCACCCTCAAAGCATTGGAAGAAATGGATTTTGGCTTGAGATATTGGAAACAGACAGTCCAATATGCTCTCAAGGGAGTCACACATGAGGTAAAAAATGACACTATGTTATGACAAGTTATAGAGAACATGACAAATAATTGCCATTTACCATATTTTGGGACAAAAGACAATTTCCTTCCACATGGGTAGATATCTTAAGACCCAAAAGATTATATCCACTCAAATAGAAAATATATTACCTCTTTCTTTGAACTTTTAGAACTTTATACTGTCTCCCCATTACGCAGGAGGAAAATACATAAGTAGTTTCGAGCATTTAGAATGGTTCTCCCATTCTAAAACAAAATCTCGATATAGGGAATGCACCTTAGTGGCTTTAGTTTCAACGATTGTAAAGGGAGGCTAAGGGTGTAAATGATCAGAGAGATCTTCAAAATTGCACCTTAGGTGAGGATCAAGATCACCATCCTTAAAGTTGGTTTCCATTTCAAATTGTTGGAAGTTAGATCTTAATGAGTTTTAATTTGATTTTTGATCTATACCCTACATGCATTGTTTCTATGTTGTACTAACCTGCAAGAATTTCCATATGGCCAAGGTACAATAGAAAAAGGAAGGTGAACATGAGAGATCGATTGCAAGCCATTAGAGGGATCAAATTGAGGTTGTAGAGGTTGTTGTGGATACAACACTAACAAGTGAATAGACTTCTACAACTACATAATCATCAGTTAGAAGGGAAAATAAATCTGCCAAAGGCAAGCAACCACTCATGGAAGCTTAGGTTGTTAAAGATGTTTAATTGCCTTCTTATTTAAACACAACATGCACTGTTGGGTTTGATGTAGCCAACACAGAGAATGAACTATTTAATCTAATTGAAGATAGGAAAGGGCTCCAAGATGACAAGGACTTGGATGAAAGGGAAGAAGAAGAGATTTCTATAGAACTAAGTTTAAAACAATCCTTCCTGCACAATGTAGTAGCCAGATCTCCAATGACGCCTTTGTTGAGGAAAATGTATGGGACACCTTACTCAATCATTTTCAGATCTTGCCTGGCTAGGACAAGATAGTTGGGAATGTCACCGTGGATTTATAGCCTAAAAAAAATTCACTCAATCTGCAAGTATTAATTACAAGGATTAAGGTTGGTTTTATGATTTGCATGTGTTGCAATGTACAATAAAATTTATACAAAGCTACTGGAATGTATACAGATTTTACAATAAAGTAAACATGGAGACCAAAAGTGAAAAGAGGAATCAAGTCATGAAAACACATGTATGAGACATAACAATAATCTGATTTTATTTCATTCTGAGATACCAAAAGTGTATTTCTCTTTACAGACCCGTGCGAGGGTATGGACCAAAGACAGATTTAGAGATCTCCAATGGGCACCATACAAAAAGACTTCGACAATAAAATAAAACTAAAATTAATGATTTGGATCAACTTGCCACAAACTGTTGTCATTTTGAATCTACAAGATATTCTTTATCAGCCATGAAAAATAATTCACAAATAGACAAGAATACACAGACTATTAAGGATGAATAAACACCTCTCGAACAAGCGGCTAAAAAAGTATGATTCAATTTTGAACCTTGTTGCCTTCAATAAGACCTTGTTGTCAACAAGAGGATTAGGCTTTCAAGTAAACTAAGAAATAAATGAAAATTGAACTTATCTCATTTAACTAAAGAGAAAACCTTAGTCTTGTCTTTCTCCTTCTATCCTGCCTTGCCTCTTCATCCAATTGAGTTTTTATTCTTTCCCAGTCAGTTGAAGTAGTTCAACTACTTTCTTTAGTTAAGTCAAATTGACTTAACAAATTAGTTTAGGAGAAATAAATAATAATAATATATAAGTAAGGGTCTTAATTAATCATAACTAAATAGGTGGGATCCCTTGTGACTCCCATCATTTCTTCTTATCAACCATCAAATACAAAGTACAAAAAAAATCATTTAGACCATATAACACCCTTCTCGCTCCCGTGGATATAATTTAAACGAAATATTAAATATCAACCATAATTTATATCATATCTCCAAAAAAGAATATATCCACATTATCCACAAAATATCCAAAAATAAGGCTTGTTGTCCAAAATATACTGAAAAACATTAAACATTGTCCTCATCATTGAAAATCATAAATAAAAAAAACATTTAGAATCCATATTTGTTTCTTTTGCGAGGCATATTTCCTCTTCTCACTGTTGTCCCCAACTAACTTTTCTTGAGTGGCCCTTGGTTGGTTAGACCCTTGAGGTAGTGTTTCGTTGCTCACATGGGAGCAATCATCTTTGGGGTGGAGGTGTGAAGACACATATTTAGAGGACTAAATGGATGGACTAGAGGGGAAGACCGATGCTTTTCCTTTGCCTTGCACAAGTTGTGGGATTTCAGTTTTTAACCTTTTGCTAGCGTGCGAGGACTATACTGGCAAAACAACAGGAGCAATTTGAACATTGGGATTAATTGATGGTGGTAAAGTTAAGGAGACAGCGGGCCATCTGTGGTGGTGGGAGATAGGTTGGTGGACAATTTCTTGCCAACCATCATTAGCGGGGACTTCGGGCTGCACAGACACAAGTGGAGGAACGAGAATGCCAAGAAAATTCAGAGGATGTTGGAAAGGGGGCCTCTCTGGTCAGGGATGCAAGATACCATGGCCAACCAAACTAAAAAACCTAGCTTGAAACAATTGGTTCAACTCTTGTGGATCAACATCGAAATGAATAGAAAATCTAGGCCTTCTATGGCCTCGATTCCAATTTCCCCTACCTCTGTTATTTCGACCATTGTTGCCTCTACTGAAAAAACTCATCTTGTAGCAACAATTTGTCAATCATAAAGTCCTTAATAAACCATACATGAAACTCTACTTACATTTGGCTCTAGAATTTACTACGAGGCACATTCAATCCATCCATAACATGTCATTTATTAATTGCCATGTAAACAAGGAATTGATAGGGTTCATGTGAAATATGGAGGGCTTGTATTTAGCGAAAAATGATATCATGGAGGGGAATTAATATATGAATACTGTTGAAACAATCAATAAAACAATTAAATATGTATCTAAACAAATCCAAAACATCAGTGCTCAACCCTTCCCATATCAACTTCATTTCATTTCCACACAAACTCCTTTCAAAATAAATATCACAGAATAGGGGATGAATAAGTGAAATTGGGATCATGAAGGGGGTGTATTTAGCGGAAAATGGTAGAATGGGGGAAGTGGGGTATCTCATGGATACTATTCAAATGATACATCAACCATGCCATCTTTGATATCAATTCACAATCAAACTTTCTTACTCTTCAAAAATTTAAAGTTTAAACAATACTCTGTTTCCAAAAAAACAACCTGAAACTCGTGCCTTCTTCACAAAACTGCTCACTTGCCTTTGAAACTATATTACAAAGTAACAAATTGCCCATAAATAAAAATAACCATAATAACAATATTGCTTGTACATAACAGAATAGAAAAATGAACAACATCATGATCACTACAGCCGATACAACAGATAGTCTTGGAGTGAATAGGCTACAACCCATAATGTCAATCATCAGCAAAGTTCTTAAAACCCACAGGGTTATGCAAAGTTCTGCAAAACAAATCTTTGTATATAACCATAATTTTAATCGAACCACAATTCATCAAACTTCCTCATCCTATTTCATTCTGGTTCGTAGACTTCATTCGAGCATCATATGATCCAGTTGGCTATTGGTGGCAACCCACCTATTCCAATTGGATCCTCTTGTTTGTTTTTAGTTCAACACATTCTTTTGTACTTCTTTGTAATTGTGGGTTCTACACTTCTAGGCTTTATAAAGACCTACACATCTTCTGGGTGGATATTGGTGTTCTCTGACCTAATCCAACTAGCTTATTTTGTATGCTTTCATATCAACACGTCTTGTTGTACTTCCAGGGTCGTTTTGGAGGCCTAAATAATGTTTTTTTGGCTCGCAACAGTCAAATTGTAAACAGATTCTAAGTTTGATGGCAGAATGTGTATTTCTCTAAAAAACCTTTCCAACGAGCTATCTCATGCCTAAAACGGATGTCGTATGCCAAAGTTACGACCCTGAGAAGTTGAGGTACCAACTTACCCATAAGAGCCCACGTGATTTTTGACGTTTCACCTCCTAGGGTTAGGTTTCTGGATGTCTAGGGTTTTGGCATTCAGGAGTAATATAAAAAAGACCTCTAGAGCCTCATTGTAATTCATTCTACTCAGACGAATGCACGTAGCAAACACATCTCTTCTTAGAGATAACTACCACCATTCGACCAATTGTTTCAATTTTGCAGTTTTACAGTTTTAGCCTATTTCATTATTCAATAGAAGATATTGTTCACTGGATATCTGTGTTATTCTTCATATCTCCGTGTTTATTATATTTAGTTCATTCTGCTCCTAAATCTAGATCAGTGGTATCAGAGCGGTCTTCTCTTCATTTATTTTTCTTCGTGCATGTCCCCAACAAGATCTGGGTACAAGAAGTTGGGACTCAAACCAATCAAGCCATTGTAAGATCAGTTGCACCGAGCTTGACAACAACCCATGGGGGGCGAAAAGAAACATGAAGGAGCAAGAGATCCTATCAAAATGTTGCTCAAGGAAGCCCTCGCGCAACAAAGGAACGAAATGATGGACAACTTCGCGCAGATCCTTCGACTACTGCCCACAGGAGAAGCATCTTCATCAAGCGGCCATGCAGCCCCCTTAAAGGTACAGGTAAATTTTGATATTCCATTATTTGAAGGACTGATCGATGCAGATGTTGTAGATAAATGGTTGAATCTACTCGAAGTGTATTTTTCGGTCCACAATTTTTTCGATAGGGAAAATATCACTTTTGCACTCCTCAAGGTCATTCCCCATGTTAAAGACTAGTGGGATACTTACTCTAATCAAAGGGTCGTAGAGGAATCTGCAATGTTTGTGGTGGCCCCTACATGGGATTCCTTTCGGGACGCCATTAAAGAACAATACTAACCGGTTGGAAGCTACGAGGACCACTACACCAGATTGACCACCCTATGTCAAGAAAGGGACCATACAGTACCAGGTTTCACCAATATTTTCCATACCCTGTGCACCAAATTGGGTATCAAAGACTCTGAGCGTCATCTGGTGCTCAAATATCATGGTTGTTTTCATAGATACATTCAAACAAAAATGGATTTTCTGGACATCGCCTCATTGGGCAGGACTTATAGATACATTGTCAAGACTGAGGAGAAATTTAAGCAGAAAAGGCGAGAGTTTGGATCTGCAAACCCCTCACAGTCGAAGCAGGCCAAAGGCGACAACAACCCACACATCAAGGGACCAAGTCGAGATGGTTGCCCTCAGGACAACCATTCCAAGCCGCAACACAAGAAGGGCAATGAGAAGACGAAGAAGGAGACGGGAAAATTGTGTGAATACCATAAAGCCCCTTGGCACAACATTGAAGAATGTCACTCTAAGCAGTCACTCATGGCCAAAATGAAGGCCTCAAAGTCAGAGGTGGATTCTGATTCTGAATCAAATTCTAAAGGAGGGAAGCAGATTATCGATGTTGAACCCAGTGCCACTGTCGCTACCACCAAAGTTCGGCCAAGCGAACCAAAAGAACCAGAGGAAGGGAAGCGCCTCTTTCACTCGCAGATGTGGGTAAAGGGGGCTTTGCTTCATTTCATTGTCGATAGCGGTAGTTAGAAGAACTTGATTTCATCAAAGGTCATCAAGCCCCTGGACCTGCCAACAACACTGCACCTGCAGCCCTACACCATCAGTTGGTTTCGCCAAGGAAGAGATCTTTGTGTCGGCCAACAATGTCGTCTGCCCTATGACATCAAGCCTTTCAAAGATGAGGCACTGTGTGATATTGCTCCCCTTGAAGTTTGTGATGTTGTTTTAGGACAACCATGTTTATGGAAGCATCATGTAGTGTATGAGTCTAGACCCCACAATGTTATTATTACTTTGGGAAGACAATTGTACAGGATACTAGAGGTAGCGTCGCCTACTGTTATTTCTTTAATCTCTGCTAAGCAATGCAGTAAGGTCATTTCACAGACCGAGAAGTTTGTCTTCTTTGTGATCCATGCTCATAGAAATCAGAAGGTCGTCGCTACATCAATGGCCTCTACACAGAGCCTCTCTTTGAATCAGAAGCAAGTGGACGATATCGTGTAAGAATACAGAGACATCTTCTCCTCACCTACAGGGGTATCGACACACTGTGAAGTCAAGCATCCAATTGATTTGACCCCCGACGCACCTCTACCCAATGGACCAGTCTATCGTCACTTGCTGATGGAAAATGATGAAATCAGGCATCAGATCCAAGAGATTCTTCAAAAGGGACACATAAGACCCATCTCCTCCCCTTGCGGAAGCCCGATTGTGCTGGTGCAGAAAAAGGACGGGACTTGGCGACTATGCATTGATAACAGAGCCCTAAACAAAATCATAGTTAGGAACCGGTACCCCATTCCCAGGACTGATGACCTTCTTGACCAACTCAAGAGGGAAAAGTTCTAAATAAAGATTGACCTAAAGTCTGGCTACCACCAGGTTCCCATCGAACCAACTGATGTATGGAAGACAACCTTCAAATCTAAAGGTCTCTTCGACTAGCTAGTCATGCCCTTTGGCTTAATAAATGCACCAACCACTTTCATGAGGTTGATCGATGATGTATTGAGACCCTTCACCAACTCCTTTGTGGTGGTGTATTTAGATCAAATCCTCATCTTCAACAGAACATGGGAGGAGCACATGCGACATATTCAATAGGTTTTGAGCACTCTGCGGCAACACAAGCTATATGCCAACTTGGAAAAATGCTCTTTTGGCATGAACAAGGTCCAATAACTGGCTGACATTGTTGATGAGCATGGGTACATGTTGATCCAGCTAAGATCCATGTCATCCGTGACTGGCTAGCCCTGACCAAACTAACCGAGCTTCGGAGCTTCTTAGGACTAGCCAACTTCTACCGACGGTTTGTGTTGGGATTCTCCCATACTGCATGGGCCCTCAGCTAGGTGACCAAGGGTGATGGCAGGGCCAAGTTTGTGTGGGGGAAGGAAAACCAACAAGCATTCAATAATCTGAAGCATCACTTGTGCTCAAGTCCAGTACTCTCCTTGCTTGATCTGCAACAACCATTCGAGATTGAGACTGATGCATCTGACTATGATGTGGGTGCAATTCTCACTCAACACAGTCATCCGGTGGCATACCATAGTGAGACACTCTCATATACTATTCAGAAATACCCCACCTATGACAAGGAAATTTATTCCATTGTAGAAGCCTGTCGTCAATTGAAACATTACATTCTAGGAAAAGAGACGATCATACACACTGATCACAAGCCTCTGCAGTTCACAGAGAAACAGGGGAAATTGCAGAACGACCACCATAAGGAGTAGTCCACGTACCTGCAGCAGTTCCATCTCAACATCAAGTATAAGACAAGTATCTCAAATCGTGTCATTGACTGCCTTAGTCGACCTCCTGCGGCTACACTCACCACTATGCTCCATTCCTGTGGACATGAAGCATCTGAATGGAACCAACTTTATCAGCAAGATCTAGACTTCACCACCACCTATCAGCTCCTGGGTACATGAACGACTATCACCGATTTTCACATTCAAGATGGACTATTATGCCACCTAGTCCATCTTTCTGTTCCTACAAGCGAGCATGCAAAGTTGATTTGGGAAGCCCACTACAGTCAGCTGGCGGGACATTTTGGCATGGAGAAAATTGTGCCCGTTCTTCATTAACATTTTTATTAGCCAAAACTTCGACAGGACGTCAGCAAGTATATCAGATCTTGCACTGACTGTGCCATTTCCAAGCCAACCATCACAAAGCAAGGCTTATACACCCCTCTTCCTACTCCCAAGAAGCCTTGGGAATCCATCTCAATGGATTACATGTTTGGCCTTCCATCCACCAAGCAAGGAAATGACTGTGTATTTGTGGTCGTTGATCGGTTTTCGAAGATGGCCATCCTCACAGCCTGCAAGAAGAATATCATAGCGACATATATTTCTAAGCTCTTCTTCGAACGAGTGTGGGTCCACTTTGGGATACCACAGACCATCATCTCTRACCGGGACAACAGGTTCCTCAACACATTTTGGTCGAGTCTCTGTTCACTGTTGGACACTAAGCTCAAGAAACCCACTACTTTCCACCCCCAAACGGATGACCAAACAAAGGTCGTCAATTGGATGATTGTGCACATCTTGCRCATGTACAACTCTAAGCAACAACGTACATGGGACGAGAGTCTCCCCTATGTCCAACATAGTTACAATAGGGCTCTCCATAGCTACACCATCCATAGCCCATTTCAGGTGGGGCTGGGATTCCAACCCTTGGGACCCATTGATGTTGCAATTCCTCTTGCCACCACACAAACAGACTCTTCCCATGATCAGTCTGTGATCAACAAAGCCACCATATTCATTAAGCAGATTCAACACATCCGTAAACAGGTCCATGAGATTTTGTAGAAATCCAATGCTAAGTACAAGCAGCGCCATGATCAACACAGGGTACCACACCAGTTTCAGGTTGGCGACAAAATCTGGTTACATTTTCAGAAGGATCGTCTCACAGTGCCCCATCGGAAGCTCCGCCTACTTCTCTATGGACCTTACACTATCACCAAGGATGTGGGTAGCAATGCTTTTTCGCTCAAAACTCCACCCTTCCTTTGCCTGGACCCAGTGTTCAATGTGGACCTCCTTCAACCATATTTTCCACCATTATTGGACACCTCAGAGATCGCAAAACAACTGACACCCATATAGATCAACCCTGACAGACTGGAACAAGCATCCACAGATCATATAATGGACACACAGGTCAAGGGCACTCGCCAACAAAGGATCCAGCTTTATCGGGTTGTCAAGGCAGGGAAAATTCTACACCAAGGCAAGTGGCTCACCCGTGGCCAAATCCAGCAGAAGTTTCCTCACCTAACGGGGGGACTCAACGCAATGGAGACCATTTCTTCCTAAGGGGGGAGGAATGATCCAATTGGCTATTGGTGGCCACCCACCTATTCCAATTGGCTCCTCTTGTTCGTTTTTAGTTCAACACATTTTTTTGTACTTCTTTATAATTGTGGGTTATACACTTCTAGGGATGTCTGAAGCCCTACACATCTTTTAGGTGGATATTGATGGCCTCTCACCGAATCCAACTCGCTTATTTTGTATGTTTTCATATCAACACATCTTGTTGTACTTCTAGCGCCGTTTTCGAGGCCTAGATTGTGTTTTTTTGGCTCGTCACAGTCAGTTTGTGGACAGAGTTAGAGTTTGATGGCAAAATGTGTAGTTCTCTTAAAGGCCTTTCCAATGGGCTATCATGAGCCTAAAACGGAGGTCATATGCAAAATTTACGACCTCGAGAAGTTGAGGTACCAACTTACCCATAGGGGCCCACATGACTTTTGACGTTTCACCTCCTAGGGTTAGGTTTTGGATGTCTAGGGTTTTGGAATTCATGAGTAATATCAAAAAAGCCTCTAGAGCCTCATTGTAATTCATTCTACTCAAACAAATGCGCGTAGCAGCCACATCTCTTATCAAAGATAGCTACCACAATTCGAGCAAGTGTTTTAGTTGTACAGTTTCAGCCTATTTCATTATTCAATAGAAAATGTTTTTCACTGGATATATGTGATATTCTTCATATCTCTGTGTTTATTGTATTCAGTCTATTAATCAATTTGTTCCACTCCTAAATCCGGATCATCGTATCACTTATACACAAGTGCTTTTTTTAATTACAATAAAACATGGCAAGTTTATATTGTAACAATAATTCACACATTGCTATCGACCTCATAAATTTCATATGGATAGACTGTAACTTCAAGCGAATAACTGAGTCCAACACTTCCTCCATACTTGCATAACAAGTGACCAATAAAAATTTGTGCCCAAACAAAAGAGCACGAACAATGCTTTCATCAAATTATGGGTAAGCAATGCCTTCATGATAATGCATAGGGCTCAATGCAACAGTGGATAGTAAGTGGCAGAAGAAAGCGGGTTGACAACACGAGGGTTTGGCCAGAAAAGAGCACAAAAAGTTTACTCCCATCACAATATTCCACATTAATACTCACAGAGTCAGGACTATGGCGCGGGCATATTAGCCACGAAGACCAACAATCTTAACATATAGGCACAGTGTCCAAAAAAACCCACAGGTAAGAGGCAGAGAGAACCCATTTTCGAACAGGGAAGAAAATCCAAAACAAGGAACCAGAGGCAAAGCAGGCTCGGGAGCATCCCCAAACACATTCTTTTTCATAACAAAATTGCAAACAACTACACCAGTAAAAGACACCCACGATTCTTTCAATGCCAATGGTCTCAAAACAACCCACACAAGAAACTAAAATTTACAAACAACAAATACACAGTCTAAATTCATTATAACAGCTTTGGAAATACATAGACTGTGAGAAAACAAGGGCCAACTATTGACTTAAAGAGAAAAGTGAATGTTCATGGATGGAAAAGCAAGAAAACCCCATACCTATGTAAAAGATTGCTTAAGGAGAAAATACCAGTTTGTATACCTTCTCCATGATCGAGCAAAGCRGAGMAGTAACAACCAACAGAGAAAAATGCAAGAACGACTAGGGTGGTGGGCTCGAGGTGAGTTTGAGTGATGTGCATTTACTGGATGTCACTTMTCCCTTCACACTTTCATTCATGGCTAGTACGAGTCAAGCCCAGTATAGAGCTCATCACCCTTTAGCATTCAAATCGATTAATGCAGCCAACTATACCAAAGTTTCCATATGTTCCAATTTAATAATGCGCCAACCATTATAGCTATCCCCATTTCACATATAACAACTTGCTAGGGATACAACCAATCTTGCAATTAAACCAATGTGTCAACCATTGTAGCAAGGGTCGAAGTGATCACCCAACTACAATATAAAACATATACAATATCAAAAATTAAAACTGAAGTGTAATTCCTTCATCCATTACAAGTAGCGTAATCATACTTTGTGAGAGATAATCAAGACAACATTATTTATTGTTTGAACCACCTTTCCCGCAACATCCTATCATAAGCATTTTAACCATGATTTTGAGGCAAATAAGCTGTAGAGTTTGTGTTGCAACCAAAACATAGGCAAACAAAATACAAGTGTTGCTTCTTCGTCATAGTCCCATAAGTCACACAAGGGGTCCCACCTATTAATATATCATTAGATATAATTAAATAATAAGGCGCTTGCAATCATTTGCAAGAAGGTACCCTATGATGCGCTTTTGAGTGTCAATAAACTGGCGACTCCACAGGGAAATTTGTTTCCACCAGATCAAGAACTCAGAATATTTGGTTTCGCGGACCAGTGAACATAGATCAGAATAATTATGCAATAGGGGGAAAAGGATGGCTTAAGGGGAAAAATGATCCTGGACTTTGGGAGTAACTCATGAAAAGTGTTACGTATGAGGGGGTTTGGTCCTGTATGCATAACATTCGATCGGTCACAGTAAAAGTATTTATTGTTTTAAGGAAATTTTTTATGATATGCTCTTTTGAATCCCAGGATGGAGGGAAGAAAGGGATAGCAGAAAATAGGGAAGAAAATCAAATCATCTATCTAACAACAGTACTGGAAGCAAAAAGTAATTTTAGCGATGTCTACAAGGAGGACATCGTGATAGTTGTGTAAATGTTTTTGTTATTGATCAACAACACTTACATAATGGCATTGTTGTGGCGAAACTGATCCAAAACTTATTTCTGATAAACAAAATGAAACAATACAAAAGAAACAACAGAAAATGAACAATCAATTAAACAAAGCAAAACAAAACAATGAAACAAAAAACTATATACAACAGTGATTTCCATATGGCATTTATCATTCAAGCTGGTTCCACATAATGTTTCAAGTGGGAACCATTGGTACTATAGGAAAACAATCGCTCTTCCAAGTCTTTTAGAAGATAAGAGTTTGCACCTAGGACAAAAGCGATTTTGAAAGCACCTAGCCATTATTTTTGAAACTTCGAATGTATTGCTCTGTCAGCATGGGCTGAGTCCCAAAGAAGGACTTTCTCATTTACATTAAATTTGACAGCTTTTGCTCGTTTGTTAAAATATTTCTTCACAGTTTGTTGTCTTATCTTTGTGTTTTCCAAGGCAAACATTATTTGTTCTTCTAAGGCTAATAGTGCATTTATCCTTTGAGGTACATTGGAAGAATTTAATTCTTTGATCTGTAGCATCAACCGTAGGGAATAAAGTTCCAGCTCAGTAGGCAGAATGGCTTCTTGACCATAAACAAGATGAAAGGGAGTGCAACCTGTGCTTACCTTGGTGGTAGTGTGATCTGCCCAAAGGGCGTAAGTGAGGAGGGTGTGCCACTAATGAGGCTTATCTTCAATGAGCCTCTTTATGATCCTAACCGGATTTTTGTTAATAGACTCAGCTTGCCCATTTGCTTGAGGGTAATAAGCTGAGGAAGTGAAATGTTTGACTCCCAATTTAGTTAAAAATTGAGTCAATTTAGCATAAATGAAAGCAAGACCATTGTTCGTAATAATCTCTAAAGGAATGCCAAATCCGGAGAAGATATTAGTTTCGAAGAAAGAAATTACATGTTCGTCCTGTGAGTGTCTAAGAAGGACAACTTCAGTCCACTTAGTGAAATAATCAGTCGCTGTCAAAATGAAAATCTTCCCTGCGGAAGACGAAGAATTTATAGGACCAATAAAGTCTAGGCCCCATTTAGAAAATGGAAAATTAGGGAGAACATGTTCCAAGGTCATAGCAGAAAGACGCTCTTTCCTAGCGAATTTTTGGCACTTGTCACAAGACCTTGAGAATTTATAAGAATCTCGAAAAATTGAAGGCCAATAATAACCATTTCTTATGATTTTTAAAGCAGTGGCCTTAACAAAGAAGTGGCCACCAATGTGCATAACGGAGTTTGAAGATCCATGAATTTCCTGTAACAATTTTTTTGCTTCCTCGTTATTCACACATCGAAGTAATATACCATCAGCAGATATCCTGAACAAAAAGTCTCCTAAAATAATATATCTAGAAGATTCAAGACGAAGCCTTGTCCTTTGACGAGTATCTAAGTCATATGGGTATTTGTGATATTGCAAGTAATACATCAGATTTTTATACTAGGGATGTTCAACTATGGAAAGTATTTGACTCTCAATATAAAACAATGTTGAAAGACGATTATCCTGATCGTAAATTTCTTCACTTGCTTCAGCATGTTGAGCTAAGTGAGGGGCTAAGTCTCATCCCTTAATTTTTTTCGAAGTCATGATGGTCAAGTCATGCTCCTAGATTTTGGCAAGCTAATGTGCAAGCTTCCCTGAAAGATAAGTTTGTGAAAGCAAAAACTTGACAACAGGTAAAGGGACTTTTACCTGCGTGTGCTTGCCTAGGATAAAGTGGTGAAATTTCTCTACAGCTTTAACAAGAGCAAAGGCATGTTTCTCAATATAAGAGTATTTGAACTTGTCATCTGATAAACTTTGTCTCATGTGAGCTACATGTTTTTCATTATTCCGGTCATCACATTGTAAGAGAATAGTAGAAACTGCTTCCTTAGTGGCATTAGTGTATATGATAAAATCTTTCTCAAAGTCCGGTTTCGCCAGAACCGGTGCAAAACTAATTTCTTTCTTAATCCTTACGAAAGTGTTTTCGACGTCATCTGTCCAAGAAAAAGAGCGATCTTTCTTTAGAAGATTATGAATCGGTTTAACCATTAAAGCAAAATCAGGAACAAACCTTCGGACAAAGTTGATAATACCCATAAAGGCTTGAACCTCCTTTTTGGAAGTGGGGGTAGAAAGGTTCAGGATAGCAACAATCCTTTCAGTATCTATGCTTATTTCTTAATCAGAAATGATATGTCCAAGGAGCTTGCCCTTGGTGACACCAAAAATAGATTTAGAAGGATTTAAAGAAATGTCAAATTTTCCGCATCGCATGAGAACTTTTTTGAGATGACCAAAGTGATCCAAGCGATTCTTTGAATAAACAGTCAAATCATTAAGATAAACCTAGATAATCTTACCGATCATATCCTCAAAAGTTATTTGTCTAGCTCGCTGGAAAGTGTCCCCCGCATTAGACAAGCCAAAAGGCATGCGTTCATAAGCAAATGTGCCCTACCATGTAGTAAATGTGGTTTTGTATCTATCAGTGCTTTTTACCTTGATTTGATTATATTCAGAGAAACCATCAAGTAAGGACAACATTTGTGACCCTGCAACATGTTGCAAAATCATTTCCATGTTAGGGAGAGGAAAATGATCTTTAACACTTGCTCTATTCAATGCGCGAAAATCAAGGCATAGTCGAATCTGATCAGTTGTCTTCCTAACAGGAACTAAATTTGAAACCCACTCATAATATTTAACTGGAAAGATTATACCAGCTTTCAAAAGTTTTTCCAACTCCTTTCTAATAGTAGCTTCAAGTGCGGGGTTAATGGGTCTTTGTTTTTTCCTAACTAGTTTTATCCCTTCCTTGATAGGAATGGCATGTTGTATGAGAGTAGGATCAAAACCACGAAGATCCTCGCATGGCCATGCAAAAACATCTTGAAATTCACGTAATAGTTATGTGAATTTCACCTTTTCTTCATCAGAACATTGGGCACCTAGTTTAACCATCTTTGGAGATTCAGAACTCCCAAGGTTCAAGGAAATGGTATCACCCACTTTATTTTTTGACTCCTCTTCCTTACATGTTTCTTTGTTGCTCACATCACTCGACGAAAATGAACTCTCAAGAGGAGTCAAGCCTTTTGGAAATTTGTCATCTTACATAAATATGATTTCCTTAGGCTTAAATGGTTCATTTTGTATGAAAGCACATATGCCTTCATCATTAGGGAAAACCTGCCATGACTCTACATTATCTGGAATTTGAGGACAATATCAATATTGAAAAGTACAATCAGGCCTTTGAGGTAGAAGTTGTCGAGTAGGGGATGCTGCAAATACAACTAACCTATCATCCATTGAATTAAGTTCCCTCTTAACATGAGTGATGTTAAAAGATAACAGGTTCTAGATAAGTGCCCAAACATCTTGGGTATAACGTTTCATCAACTTATTGATAGGAGAATAGATTTTATGCACAAGATTCACAACAAGTTCAGAATCACCAAAAACTTTAAGGTGACCACAACCAAGGTTATAGGCATTTTCGATGCCTAGCAGTAAGGTTTCAAACTCAGTGACATTGTTCGGGCAGGCAAACTCTAACCTATAAGAAAAGTTATGGATTTTACCTATAGGTGAGTATTGAGGAAAATATATGAATTATCTTACTCAAGGATTTTCGAATCTTGCCTGGCTAGGACAAGATAGTCAGGAATATCACCCTATGCTTTATAGCCTCATAAATAATTTCCCAATACGCAAGTATTAAATACCAGGAATTAGGATGATTTATTAATGAAAAGAATGTTGCAAAAATAAAATAAAATTTTATTTTAGTTTCTAAAACGTATGCACATTACAGAAAGTAAATATGGAGATCAAAAAGCAAAAGTGACTAAGTCATAAATACACACAAATGAGACATAATGACAATCTGATTTATTTCATTCCAAGATATCAAAAGTGTTTTTATCTTTACAAAACCCTATGAGGGCATGTACCAAAGTCTAATTTAGAGATCCCCGATGAATACCATACAAAAGGACTCTGAAAAGAAGCAAAAACTGAAATTTATAATTTGGATTAGCTAGCCACAAACTGTTGCCAATTTGACTCTGCACAATATCCTTTATCAGCTATGAAACTCAATCCATAAACAAACAAGTATACACGGACTATCAAGGATGGATCAATACCTTTAAAACAAGCATCTAAATGATATGGTTCAGCTTTGAACCTTGTTGTCTACAATAAGACCATGCTGTCAAAAAGAGAATTAGGCTTTGAATGACTCAAGAATGAATGAAAACTAAACTATCTCATGAAAACAAAAGAGCAAACCTTAGCCTTTATTTATCCTTCTATTCTCCCTTGTTCTTTCTTCTCATTTGGATTTTATGCATTCCAAATAAGTTGAAGTAGTTCAACTACTTTCTTTAGTTAAGTTAGTTGAACTTAACTAATTTTAGTTTAGGAGAAATAATAATAATAATAATAGTTAAGGGTCTTTTATTTAATAATAACTAAGTAGGTGGGACCCCTTGTGACTCCCTTCTTTTATCCTTTTCAAAATTAAAACACAATTGGATAATCATTTAAACACATGTCACCTTGTAACTCCCTTAAATACCTTCAAAATTTGAATATTTAAATATCATAAATAATTCAAATCATATCAAAAAATATGTAAATATCCACATAATCCGCAATATCCAAAAAATAACTTGTTGTCCAAAACTTTCTGCAAACCACTCTCTTCAAATCATAAAAACACATAAATTAAAATCCATACTTGCCACTCTGAGAAGCAATCCTTCTTTTATCATTGTTGTCCCCCTTTGACTTCCCGAAAGTAGCCTTAGGTTGATTCGAACCTTGAGGTTGTATCTCACTAATAACATGGGAACAATAATCCTTCGGATACATACGTGAGGACACTGATTTTGAAGAGTCATTTGAAGGAGAGGAAGGGGAGGCAACATCTTTGCCTTTATCTTGCATATGGGGGACATCCGTTTTGAGTCTTTTACTAGCATGAGAGAATTGAATAGGTGAATGCACAGGGGCAATTTGAATATTAGGATTTACGGGTGGGGGAGGAGGTAATGACAAATTGGGCCAGCCACGAGAGAGACTGTTGGATTGACAATCTCTTTCCATCCATCATTTGAAGGGACTTCTGGTTGCAAGGACACATGAGGAGGCACAAGAATACCAGGGATGTTTTGAGGCTGGAAGGGAGGTCTCTTTGGTCGAGGTTGTATTATTCCTTGCCTGATCCAGTTGAAGAACCCAGATTGAAATAATTGGTTCAACTCTTGGGGGTCAACATCAAAATGAATAGAGAATCTAGGCCTTCTAGGCCCTCTATTCCAATTACCTCTTCCTCTATTATTTCTGCCATGGTTTCCCCTGCTGAAGAAACTCATCCTGTATGCAACAATTCATCAGTAACTAGCCCTTAACAAACCATACATGAAATTCTGCTTTCATGAAACAATTGTTGGCTCAGGAATTGACACAAGACCGATGCAAATCCATCCATAAGAAATCATTAAATAATTTCCAAGTGAGCAGGGGGTGGTAGGGTTCATGAAACATCTGGAGGGGGTATAATGAGCAAAAAGTGGTATAATGAGAGGGAATAATTACACGAGTATTGCTCAAAAATTCATTAAATAATTTAACTATGCAATAAAATACTAAAAATGTCAGTTGCCAACTATTGTTGTGTCATATCTTTTGTCATTGTTATACAGAGTTTTTAATTTATTTTACAGAACAAGGATGCCAAAAATGATAATGGGATTATGAGGGGGGTATAATGAGCGAAAAAGTGGTAGCATGAGAGGGAATAAAATATGGATATTGTTCATAAAAATAAATCAAATCAAACAATCAACCATAACTTTGTTTAGACCCCATAATCCAATAAGCATTCACTTTTAAAACCAAAACCATTTAACTGTCACTTCTTTTACATATTGCTTCCTAACTTCAAAAAACAATTCATATGCCCAGAAATACTCAATTACAGTAGCCGTTGCATCTATATAATATCTATATAGCAGTCATGATAACAACATTGCCATTTTTATGATAACATAATAATTCGTTGAGCCACAATCATTCATATTCCAATGCTAAATCCTTTTCCTTTTAAAATCAAATAGAAATATGCATAGTGATTCCAGCCATCCACATCCAATATTTATTCCTTAAACTCAAATAAGAATAGGCCCAGTATTAACCACTATCTGCCGACTTTCCAAACATTGTTCGACATAATCAATTGGGCATTAAAACTCATAATCGGGCCCCAATTCAATCACACACAGGTGTTCATCCAATATAATCAACATAAGTATTGATTCGAAATAACATTCAACCAATAACATGCAACTATGAGCCTAAGCTTATCGTAAATTTAACATGTACAAACTTCTTTTAAAAATTGCCCAACGAGAGACAGAGCCAAATTGTGCCCAATCGACCAAGCAAACTCATAGTGTTCTTTACCTTCGACTGGATTTGCAACGATGTCAAGATCATTATTAGGGTTTAAACACATCGCACAAAGAGTAATAACAAATGGCTCAATCAAGGGATAAGTCCTCGAAGACACAGACAACTCGTGCCTCTTTCAAATTCACCACAGACATATAATCTTTAACAATATTATTGACAATGAGGGTTATCAAATGACAGTCAACCACCTTCAACAAAGAACGAGAGAAAACAAACTCTTAAAAGCACTATAAAAAGAATGCCCAAGCACAACCCGTGGCCAACCAAAAACATTTACAAAGCTTCCATTTAAAGATCTGGGTGATACTAAACTCGATTGTGCAATGCTTCCCAGCAACAACGATAATGAGGGCAACGCCATGATACATAACAGTTCGGGGCTCGGCCAAGACATGGCAAGAAACACTCCAACTCTTAACAGTTCACATTGCAACCCAGAGAACTGAAATATATCAACCACAGAGACGAAAGCAATGACAACACTTAACACCAAGACTAGTTGTAAAACCCATGTGCAAAGCTCAGATATTGCTAAACTATAATCATAAGCTCCATAGAGAACCAAACCAAAAAAGGCCCAAGTTAACCGAACATGCCTTTTTGTACTTTAACCAATAAACTCATGCACAAACTACACACAACAAAGAATGTCCATTCCTCTTCTTTAAAAAGCCAACAGTCTAGAATATTCACAAAAAGAACCCACGAACACTGCACTGATACACAGTCCAAAAACTTAAGAAAAACATAGACCTCAAGCAATTCTGAGCCAAAAATCGATTCATAACGCAGAGGAACCATCATGGATGGAAAAATAAGGAACCATACTTGGAAAAGCTTGCTCGAGGGAGAGAATTAGACTGTATCTTCCTTCACAACCAAAAATCACAGAGCATCAACAACCATCAGAGCCGAAAAACCAAATGCAAGTATGGTTAGGGTGACAGGCTCGAGGATTGTTTGAGTAACGTGCATTAAATGCACGTCGCTTCCTTCCTCAACCTCATTCAATTCAACGTACAAGCCAACCAACTCACCATAACATTAACCATTATATCAACCATATATCCCATTGCTATATCTCATTACATAGTGCGCCACCCAAGTATTGTCAAATTCTTTTAAAAATAACCATGTGCTATAACGTTACCATATATGCCTCACACATAACGTTTAACAAAGCACATAATTCTAGCAGCAAGGGTTTATACACCCTTCCTTTGTCACAATTACATATAACCTTAGGGCTTGTACATAGTCCTTTTATTTGAAACAACTCCCATATCATCATTTATCAAGATCATAAATAAAACAATTAACCCATGTTTAATTGCATTGTTAAACAAAACTGAAAATAATCCTTTTATCCATAGTACAACCATAATTTGCGAGTGACCATCAAAACCATCTAGCCATCCAACAATCAACCAACCATCTTATGTCGCCATAACGATTAAAACCATGACTTGAATCATCAACTGTAGAAGACTGTGTTGGCATCATCATAACAACAAACAAAATATATAAGCACATCATATCCATCATAGCGCCACTAGTCTACAAGGGGGTCCCACCTACTAGTTTATTATTATTATTATTATAAATAACTAATAGAGCTTGGCAATCATTTGCGAGTAGTATTCATCATTGCAATTTTAAGCGTCAACATTGAGTACAAGATAATGCCAGCTCCATTAC